>VZSV01000046.1:828295-840609 GCA_013398735.1 Nothocercus julius
TCCTCTCTCCCCAGAGACCTGCTACGACAACGGCCGCTACTACCAGATCAACCAGCAGTGGGAGCGCATCTACCTGGGCAACACGCTCGTCTGTACCTGCTACGGCGGCAGCAGGGGCTTCAACTGCGAGAGCAAGCCCGAGCGTAAGTTGGCGCTGCCTTTGCCTCGCTGCGGCAGGACCCTTCCCCTCTGCACGGCCGCGCGGCTAAGCCGAGCCTCGCACCGCGCTGTCCCGGGCGCTGTCCCGGGGCCAGCCGCGGCAGCGCGGTGCGTGGGCTCAGTGCCGCGTCTGCCGCCATCCCGCGGAAGATCTTGAGGTTCTGAGAAACGCTTTTCATTAGCGATGGGCCCGCTACCAGGAGCGGGGGCCAAGCATCGCTCATCTCCCCGGAGGACGGGATCGAAGCGTTAGCTTTGGAGCCAGCGTCTCCTCTGTAACGCGCTGAGCTGACTCGCGGGCTCGCACGGGGAAGTTCAAATCTGGAGTCACTTTGCAGCTCTGGCTCTGCCCCGTTTGATTGTCTCACCCCGACTTTTCATAGCTGCACAGTGTCGTCAGCGTGTTTAAAAATATTTCAACTTACAGCTTTCCACAGCCCCCCGGCCTCGCTGTCAGCTTTCTATAAGTGAGTGTAAAATGAGATTGTTTAGTCTTCTGCAGAAAAAGTTTAGGTAACAGAAAAAATTCCAAGCCCAACATCTGCTGGATGATGTGTCTCTGTGGGATAGAGTGTAGTTTAGATAATCAGATGCAATCTGTCTGTCTTTGTTGGTCTGTAGCCACTGGTTTGCCATAAATCCTTTACATTGCTCTGCAGAAATGAGAGAGAAACTGATTCCTGGCTGATAATGCCCATATAAGACAGATGGAGCATCCCACTGAACTGTCTGGGAAGACTTGTATGCTGCCTCTCTCAGGGCTAGAGCATTTCAAAGTACTAATCAGTTCTGTTATTCTGCCATAAGAGTTTAATCTTTCTTTCTTTCTTTCTTTCCCTCTCCAGTGAATCCAACTCTTCCACTTTTGAAATCCAATAGCAAGTTTCCCCATGTGGCATAGTTAGCCTTATCTGTCCAGCATGAAGTCAAGAAGGTTGTTTCATTGCTCACCTCTGTTCTGGTGGCAGCCTGACATGCCACGTTGTAATCACTTACTCCTGTGCGAGTGTGAATGATTCACAGGATTCCTGTAGGCTTCAGCAGGACTGCTGCAGTATTCAGGATTAATGTATACAAGCTTTTGCCAGGTCAGAATTAGGAGGATTAGCATGACAAAACACAGCTTGGAGGGATGCTTGCTCCCTCCTGCCTCCACACTGTTGCACTTCAAACAGATGGAATTTGTCCTTCCAGGGCATGCCTGCTCGCTTGCCTTGTAAGCTTCTTGCTCCCTGGGGGCGGGAAGCTGCAGGGATTCAGCAGAGTATAGGTGAAGTAGTATGAAGAGTATATTGGATAGGTGAAGCTCGCCCAATTTATGCTGTCCTGGGAGAGGTGACTAATCTGCATTTTTGGCCCAAGGGGAAGAAAAGACCAGCATCAGTTTGAGGACAGGAGGAATAGTTTCTTTTGTTGACTTTTTTTACTTGTGTGGTTACTTGAAGTTCACCTTTTTTTTGTCCCTAACAGCTGAAGAAACTTGCTTTGACAAATACACTGGATCCACCTACCGAGTAGGGGAGACGTACGAGCGCCCCAAGGATTCCATGATCTGGGACTGTACTTGCATTGGAGCTGGACGTGGGAGAATCAGCTGCACCATTGCCAGTATGTAACCAAGAGCCTATTACTAGTGCTATTGTTCCTTAGTGTCATATTTTCCACCGCAGCTTACACAATACTGCCAGTGCTGTTAGCTCTATTAGCTGGAGTAATGGGCTTTGGATCAAAGCCCCCTAAAAACGTAATTGAAAGTCCTTGCCCCATGTGCCTACAGAGAGAAGAAACATTTGCACGAGCAAGTTTCTCTCTTATTTAAGAGGAAGTGTCACATATAAAAACATAGGTCCGAACTGACTTTATTAGTGTCCTGCAGTGCAGATTAGTATGCTTACTATTTATGAGAGCATGTTACATCTTCATAGAGACTTTTAAAAGTGGTTTTCTGAGTGGAAAATGGGGTGGGGGACTGATGTGCAGCTGCTGAGTCGGAACAGCACCACCAATTGTAGTAGGACTTCAGTTCTGAGCATCTACCACATGAGAGCCTGAGCTGGCCGCTGAGGGAAGTGGGAGGCGAAATCCCTTCACGCATGTCAGTGCTTCTGCAAGGCTTTATTCACTGGCCTACCTCATGCTTTCCTCTTTTTATTCCTGCTCTTTCCTCATCCATCCCTTTCTCCCCTGCTTTCTCTTTTGTGGCTGGAAAGCCCGTTCCTCTGACTCACCTGACTGCTCACCATCTCCTCTCTGTGGAGAGGGGCACAAGGTCGTGCTGCTGGGACTTCCAGACTGAGGGCGCAGAGTCCCTTGGGCACCTCTGGAGAAAAGCCTTGCCCTTTCAAGCCCCCAGTTTTGTGTGTGAGCCTCGTAGCACTGAGTCCAAGTGTAGCTCAGCAGCCCTCAGCCATCATCATGCTACAGAAAGAAATGCACTGACTCTAAGTCTGGGGTGGACTTAGCTCTCCTTATTAATGGCAGTTTACGGGGCAGTGACGATAAGCATTGTAAGAAGAGAAAGAGTCAGTGAGGAAATTGCAAACCTAAGAGCAGTCTCATTTCCCCCTCAGCAGCCAGGGTTAAAGCTCACTGGAGAGTTGCAAGGACCATAGCTGGCTTTGCGTAAGTCTTCATAACTCTCTTAGCTTCCCTGCTAACCTAAAGGAGCCAAAGGAAAGCTTTGTGGCTCCCAACAGACAGCCTACTGCACATTTCTCCTCAGAGAGAGACATCATGTTTGCAAACCGCCGTGCAGCAGGGCAGGCCGCTGGGGCGGCTGAGGCTGCAGGCTGCTGCTTTCCAGGATCCAGCCCTGGCAAGAGGGAGTCTGCCCCCCGAGAGGGGGGAGCAGTGCCCATCGCTGTGGGCCAGGCCTGCAGAGGTGGCAGCGGAGAGACAAAATGGCGGCGCGCTCCCTGCTCCCTCCTGCCACCAGGCTACCTACAGATCCTGAGGGTGCAGTGACCCTCCTGAGGGTGAAAACTCCCCCGTGCAGGTCTTCTCAGGCCTTTGGGTACCCAAATTGCAGGCTTTGGCAAGAGGAATAGGTCCGCAGGTGATGTTTACCTCCACTGGGGTGGAGGGAGGCAGGCAGGCACCATTTTGTGGAGGAGGCTGGCAGCCGTTTTGGCCACCATGGCTGGTGGGGATGCCCTAGCTATGGGGCTGAGCCACTCTCTTCCCTGTGCATCACCACAGACCGCTGCCATGAGGGCGGCCAGTCCTACAAGATCGGCGATACCTGGCGGCGGCCCCACGAGACCGGTGGCTACATGTTGGAGTGCGTCTGCCTGGGCAACGGCAAGGGCGAGTGGACCTGCAAGCCTGTCGGTAGGTGCTACCTCCCTCCCTCCTCCTTCTCTGTCCCCCGCGGCCATTGCGGCCTCCTCCATGGCTAACCCGGCTTTGCCTCCTGCAGCCGAGCGCTGCTATGACAACGCGGCCGGCACGTCCTACGTGGTGGGCGAGACCTGGGAGAAGCCCTACCAGGGCTGGATGATGGTGGACTGCACCTGTCTGGGCGAGGGCAGCGGCCGCATCACCTGCACCTCCAGAAGTAAGTGGCGCTTTGTGGGTTTAGTCTGCTTTGGAGGGGGGGAAAAAAAAAAGCCGCTTAAAGGGCATCATGGTCAGGCTTCCCTCAGGAAGACAGCAGAGTTGCTTTTTCTGCAGAGTGGCACAGATTTTGGCTTAATCTGGCGCTTTTGAGGACTGTTTAAATAACCTTTTCTTGAGGGAGAATATGGCCCTTTTAAAAAGAAATGAACACTTGGTCTAGCCAGCGGTGTCTGCCAAATTAAAAACATAATCTTAAGCATTTCCCCTCCCCCTTTTCTACAGTTCACATATATGTGATAGCTCAAATAAGGTTTATTTTATCTACTGCTTCATCTACCCTGTTGGTTTTTCCCACCATTTTAAGTCTTCAGTGTAAACACACTTTACTGGCTCAAATGCCTTTGCTGGGTTTCCATATCGTGAGCTACACTGGTGTAAATACCCATCGTATCACTGTTTGCAAAGCAGACTGGACTGAAACCTGCAATCCCCTTTGCTTATCTAACCCCTGTTTGGCTTTTGGTAGGACCAGGCCCTGCTGTGGGGCTATCACAGTTTACACCAGCTGCCTCAAAATCTAACTCTGTACCTTGCACCTTTCTTATGCAAGTTTTGGGAAACTCTGCTGCAGAGCTTAAATTGCCTCATACTGTGTTGCCTTGGGACAAATGGATAATAGCTTTCTGCTGATATAAACAACAGAACTGTAAAGTACTAAAACGCTAAGGAGGATTGGGATTAAAAATGAAAATCTGGGGAGACTTGGTCAAGAAATAGGCTATGAAAATCAAATCAGCCTTGACAATATTAACTCTGTTAGAAGCACACAGGGAAAAATCATTAACTGAATAAAATCCAGTGTGTTGTTTGTGAACCTTGGAGATGTTATTACTAATAAAAATGATTTGGCAGTGTCTTTTCCTCCCAAAACTCAGGTCTGCATTGTTGCACTGCAGGGAAAATTGTAGTACAATGATCTTTTCATTTTGTTTTTCAAATGTAATCAAATACGTAAATTTGAATCTCTCAGGCTAAAATGGTAGCTGTAGCCCACAGAATGGCATTATGCTTCAGTGTGTTGTTGCTATTGTATATCTTCTATGGCCAATGTTTCCCAGAGTGATCACTGATTTTAGGAAGGGGGAAAAAAAAAAAAAAATTGGGTGGGAGGTAGAGTGTCATCTTTTTGTCACCTAACTTGAAACCCAGAGTATTCAGAAAACATGTTTTATGCCAGATTACATTACCAGTACTTGGCCAGTTTACTACTATTCTGGCAAATACTCAGGTTTTGGTCATTTTAATCACTGTGCATCATTCACATGCTTTCCACATTTATTCTGTCCTGTGTGCTGTTTCAGTGGCGATCTGTAGCAATGTATATGTCCTTGCACAGTTCTTTATAAATCCATGTTCATTGATCTGTGATTATATTTCAGCCACTGGAACAAGTTGCCCTTGGATGAGAAGGTAAAATTCTGTAATGGAAGGAGAACTAGTTAAACCATGTGGCTCTGGCATTCAGGCAAGAGCAGTTTGTTAGACTGTCCTTTGAACTCATTTACTCAATTCATCAGGGGCTGTGCATTTTTAAACACAACAGGGAGATTCAGAAAGTCTAATATTCCTGGTCTGACTGAGCAACTTCTATTACCTTTACTGGCCTCTTCACAGACATTGTTTTTGGAAGAAATGGATTTTAACATTTAGCCCTTCAGGAGGTTTTAGCTTCTAGCTGCAATAGCGCTCTGAAGTTGAACTGTGCGCTGTGAATAGTATACAAAAAAAAGCTACGAGGACTTCCTCTTAAATTGAGGAGGAATAAAAGGCATTAAAACAAGGTCTTGAAGGTATATACTAGACAGAATGGTTTAAGATTTTTTTTTTTAAAAATGGCTGGAATGGTTTTTAATTGGGATATACTTTTTTGCACATGTGATTTTTTTTTTGAATGTAGCTTACCTTCTTGAAACTGGGAATGTTATGGTGCTATTTGAGATCATGGCTAGAAAGTAAAATTTCTGTTCTGGAAATCAGTGTGAATTTTCCCTTACAGGTCTTAAGCATCAGGATTTTCAGACTTTTTTCTATGAGACTTCATCAATGCCTGCATTCATATAGGGTTCCTGATAGTAGGCTGCAGAAAACTAAGACTGTTCTCAACAAGCCTTTAATAATACCTGTCATTATTATCTGCTTATTTCGTAGTGTTGGTTGTTCAATACTTTTAATTGCACGCTCAAGCCATCCGCTGTGGAACTTGCTAATAGCCATGGCCTTGTTCCTTATCCAGATAGGTGCAATGACCATGACACCAAGACTTCCTATAGAATTGGAGATACCTGGAGCAAAAAGGATAATCGTGGCAATTTGCTTCAGTGCATCTGTACTGGTAACGGCAGAGGTGAATGGAAGTGTGAGAGACACACATCCCTGCACACTACTAGCACTGGTAAGTGGAATGTCATGGGGTTTAGGGCGGGGGAAGAGCTGAGCTATGACACATATTGGAATGACTTGAACTTGATGTTGAATTGTACCATCCTAATTGTGGCATTTAAGAATTTTGTCAGGGAAAGATTAGCAAGAAATAGGGCCAGAGTTTGGGAGATGTTCTTTTTTTTGTGCCTACATAGTTACTATAAATTTATGCTTGGTTTCTTTACCCAAATGGGGTTTGCCCGTACACAGTTGCATGCATGATCACAATGCAATACATCACATATCTATGATAATACATCTGTGGGAAATATCTTCTAGCTCTGTTTTAGAAACATGACACTTTGAGTTAATATATAGATTTGGTGTATATGCCTTAGTAATTCAGACTTTCTTTAAATTTTCTTTTGTACAATTTTTTTTGACAAAATAAATTGCCTCTTGTTGGGCTTCGAAGAATAGCAGTGTCACAGGATGTATACAATCCTGTTTAAAACACGAACATCAGATGTCTTGCAATTTTGTTATAAAGCATCTAGGAGGTAATGTAACCCTTCTGCCCAAGTTCTGTTAGTGTCTATGGCTCCTAAATTTATTCTTGCCATTTTAAGGATCTAGTTTTCCTTCTGCTGTGTGCAGAGTAAATCTTCCCTGCATTTTCATGTAGTAGCTACTATGAGCTTTTTTGGTAAAACACTCAACTGTAGGTGCCAGCATTTTAGCTTCAAAATTTCAGAAGGTCTGCACTTCAAAATTCACAAAGCTTAAGGGGTGCCACTGCTTTGCTGGCTTTACTTTCTCTTTTTCAGCAGAGCTGACTTGAGGGGATTACTGTGGGAAACATTAGCAGTGTCCACAGTATAGACAAGAAATGTTTGTCTCAGCTAGTCAGAATGATGTGGCCAAAACTTCGATTCAATGCTGAAAAATTACAGAATAAAGGAATACATTTGTTTTTCTGCTTCAACAATGGAGAACTCAGAATAAATACTTTCTTTGTCTCATCCTCCTACCTTCCCAGTGCTTCTTACTGGTCTTAGTTTATTGTTCTAGATTTCTATCAACTAACATGCTTTTTCCATAACAAAACCCAAACTCTTGATTCTTTACAATTCCCATGAAAGAGACTACTTTTAATCCTTGCTAAAGCCGTTCTCCAGTGGTAGAAATTGAAGGCCATCATTAGAACTGAGAGTTGTTCTAAATTCTGGAATTTGTTAAATGGAGCTCAAATTAATGGTATGAAAAGGAATATTTAGAATGTGTGCAGCAAAGCTAAGAGTGTTGTAATTTTAACTTGGTGGAAAGTACTTAAGACTTTATTATCTCAGCATTTAATAGAAGTATTCTCTTTAGCTTTGCATGTAATGCTGGATATCCAGTCTCACTTATCTCCCATGTCCTGCTGCAGGTTCTGGCTCTCCGAGCTTCACAAATTTGCAGACTGCCTTGTACCAGCCACAACCTCAACAGCCCCAGCCTCAGCCATACGGTCAGTGCATCACGGATAATGGAGTGGTCTACACCGTGGGAATGCAGTGGCTCAAGACACAGGGAAGCCAGCAAATGCTCTGCACCTGCCTGGGCAATGGAGTCAGCTGTCGGGAAATAGGTATGAGTCTGTGTTTTGGGTCTGAGCAAGACTGAAAAATGGAGAAGGGTACAAGGGAGGAAGTAAACTGCTTTAATTATTTGAAGCCTGGGTCTGGAGGCTACAAACATTTCCCAGTGAGTTATATATAACCTGCAGAGAGAAAACAAAGCCCTTGGGAAGCAGCATTAATTATTTTATTCAAAGCAAGCTGCAATAGTATATGCTTGGAAAACAGTATAAAAGAATGGCACAGCTCTGGGACTAAGTCTTCAGCTGGTGTGTGTTGGCCCAGGTCCTTGGAAGTCAGTGTGGGTTCACAGCAGCCAGAGATTTGGCCCAGAGAGCCTATTGCTGTTTTGGAACCCTGAGATCGGGGATTGCTTTGAGCCAGAATCTAATGCTGTGATTTGTTTGTGTTAAAGCTGCAACTCAGACATATGGTGGCAATTCTGATGGAGAAGCCTGTGTTTTGCCTTTCACCTATGATGGGAGGACTTTCTACTCCTGCACCACTGAAGGCCGTACAGATGGGCACCTCTGGTGCAGCACCACCTCCAATTTTGAACAGGACAGGAGATACTCCTTCTGTACAGAGCAGAATGGTAAGTCCCTCTCAGAGGATCTTCACACGTGCGTGTCCCTCACAAGCAGATGGTAGAAGCAGCAGAGCCTGTAGCAACAGGCTGTCTGAACAGTCCTGCAATCTGGAGGGACTCTGGGCATGCCCCAACATCCAGGCAGCTGTGTGGGCTGAGGGTTATCTGGAGGCAGGAAGTTTGTGTTGTTGGCACCTTTGGAGGGTAGCCAGAATGACATGGGTACAGCCTTTGAGTCCTGTTCTTCTCTCTTCCCTGGACTGAGCTTAGAACAGGAGTTTCTAGTCAGAGTATAGCTCAAGCCCCAAAGATACTTAGACTTTGTCTTTGCTTGGCTGAGTTGCTAGAGCCAATGCCCATATTAGGCTGCAAAGGAGAGGATCTCCATGAAGCACAATTTGCGCAGTCCTCTGTCACTCATTCAGTCTTGTCTCTCTAGCCAGGCTGCCATATATAGCAGTAATTCTGTTGTGATTTGTGGTCACTGTGCTCAAGAGATGGTGCATGACTAATGCAGCAGCATTCCCTTTGTTGCGCATGGTTGTGTTCCCTTTACTGCACAAACCTACCTGTGTGGTTACATTTCCTGGGAAGTCCATCAGACAGACATCCATGGAACAGTATCCAAGCAGCCTCCTCTGGGATCTGGGCCTGGAGAGAACGTACAGAGAAAATACTGCTATTGTTTTTTCTTATACAAGCCAAGTTCTTCTCTCCAGCATATATAATGCCCTTTTAAAGAAAGAAAAGGCCTCTCCCCTCCTTGCCCCCACACATTCTTGTTTGAACAGCACTTCCTGTGATATACCGTGGGAATAAGAAATACCAATACAGAAAAACCTAAGCAAATGCTTCCTTATGCTCCATTGCTTGTAAACCAGTTGCTCAAGAGGTGAATAGTTCACGTAGATTAGATTCCTCTTTCTGCTGCTGCTTGCAAAACATAAAGATTGCAACCTGCAGAGAGATTGTTGCCTTGTGCTGTTGTACAAAAACAAGTTGTAACCCTTTTTAAGAACTCAGACTTTACTTTAAGCCAAAGGGTGTAACTGGGTGACAGCCTCAGTGAAAATACAGGTGCTAAGAGAACTGAGATTATTGTATTACTTGGGCGCAGGTACGAAGTCTGCAAAGGCCCCCTCCCAAACACAGAAGGCTTTGGTCTTCCCTCTTGCCCAGGAATTCCTGTGCCTTGGTGTGCCAGCAACTCTTTCCACAGCAATGTGTGAACTGAATTGACCTTGTTTAAGGCTTGTGTTTCCAGATCTGAATTAATTTAAGCCAAGAAGAGATTGATGGATAATATCATAAAGAGTATACAGAGAAATGGCGGGGCAAGTTAGTGATTAAGTGCTTCATGCCTGCTAGGAGGGAGAACAAGATTCACTTGCATCTTTTTCCTTTGTGTTCTTCTGCAGTTTTGGTCCAGACACGAGGTGGCAACTCCAATGGTGCATTGTGCCACTTCCCTTTCCTGTATAACAACCGCAACTACACTGATTGTACTTCTGAGGGACGGAGAGACAACATGAAGTGGTGTGGAACCACTGAGAACTATGATGCTGACCAGAAATTTGGTTTCTGCCCCATGGCTGGTAAGACCATAAATAGATTATGGAGTATTTATAAGGAATCTTTTGAGCTGCCAAGTAAAGAGCTGGCTGTCATTGACTAAGTTATTGATGACTTCCAGTGAGTTCCTTCCCAGACCAAAACCCTTTAAAGAATTTAAATTTTGTGTTGTTCTTTCTGCTCACTAATGAATCTTGGCAGAGTCTTGGGCAGCATAAGGAGAAGGAAGTTTTTGTTACTCTTTCACTACCAGTCAGTGGCAGGCATGGTTGGCAGCTAGTGTAAACTGATGCAGATTCATTAGAGCATGTTGTACTGTCACACTTTATGGGGAGTGAGATTTTTTTTATCTGCTAAACCTTTGCCCTCATCTCTCATCGCTTCCTGTGGCCCAGTAGGTGGGTAGGGACAAGAGTGCCCTTAAAATGTGGGTTACTCTGGAAAAGAGAGTAAAGCCAGTGTTGTGATCTGTTCCTACACTCCTTTGCTTGTCTGGGTGATGTTGGGAATGGGCATGAGGATGGAGGGTAGTTAATGGGAATAAGACTCCCAGTTCTTAAATGACAAGGCTTTGCAACTCAAGGCAATGCAGCATCTGAGCACTGCAACAACTTCTGAAACTTAGATAGTTATGCTCATATAAAGGCATATATGTAACATCTGATTCATTCACCCAGCATCTCTTGGACATTGTACAGAAGTTGCTTCTTGTAGCTTTCTAAAGAGAATTAAAAGGAATGAATCTCTAGGAGGGGTATACATTTAGAGAACATCACCCAGCCAAAATGGTATTTGAAATGGAGTGGGTTTCTACAACTTCTGTGTTAAGATGCAGAAACTACTGCACAGTATGAAGAAGCACTTGCAAATGGTCTGAGCCTTCATGACCATGTTAACTCTAGCAGTGTAAAACATCCTTTTGCTCTCTTCTCAACCAGCCCATGAAGAAATCTGCACAACAAATGATGGTGTCATGTACCGCGTTGGGGACCAGTGGGATAAGCAACATGACATGGGCCATATGATGAGATGTACTTGTGTAGGAAATGGCCGTGGAGAATGGACTTGCATTGCCTACTCCCAGCTCAGAGGTACTGTTCTCTATGTTGACATCACAGTCTAAGTGTTGGGCTGGGAGAAAATGGTTTCCTCTCAATTCCCATTGCTGGGAATTGGAGCCCTGATTCAAGTCAAATATGCAATTGTCTTTGGAATAGAGAGGGAATCAGAGGGACTATGTGAAGTTCTTCCATTGATGACATGCTAGAGAAGTACAGATTCAGCTTTTGTAGGCTAGGAAGCAGAGAAACAGTGATTTAGCTTGTCCCTGTCTCCTCCTGTCTACATTTAGGCATTAGTGCCCTTGTGGCTTTATGGAGAGCAGAGGTATTTCCCCCTCCCCTGAACGCACAAGGCCCCAGACTAGTCTGAAGTCTGAGTGCCGAGCTGTCTGTTTTATTGTTCCTCAGTGCAGTTTTCAATTTGTCTGTGTTGGATGAATCTCTGCTGGCTAATCTCAGGGCTGCCCTGCCAGCTTTTCATATAGATTATTTTTATTTATTTACAAACTTCTATATGTGGCCCAAGTGGACAAGTGCTTAAGCAACATCAGGAAAAAAAGGAAAGACTTAAAAGCACAGACATTTGATCATCCTACAGCTAGCTCACAGCATTGGCTTTGTGTCTGGAAAAGGCTGGGGGTGGGGGATTGCTGTCAACACGCCAAGAAAGGGCTTGAGCACCACTGCTGAAATGGGATATAATTTATAGGGAAAAACTCACTCAAAGACTTGGAGTTTTTTTTTGCGCGCTTCCCTCAGAGCAGTGAGAAATGCACAGCTAGAAGTTGGTCTGTGAAACTCCTTTCCCAGCATAGGTGGCTACTTGTCTGCAATCTCATCCCTGAGTTAGTGGTCTCCCTTGATGGAAGGTCAAGGGGGGGAGATTCTGCCCTTTCTCAAAAGCCAGAGGTTATCTAAGCAGGGCTGTTGAAACATAGCAACCAGAGAAGGCCCTCAGCCCCCATTGGAGCTGTGGTGTGGGAAAATATGATTGGGAATGAAGGCCTGGGATTTACTGAGTCACTTCCCCAAGGACGGAAGTGCTGTGACTGAGTCTGAAACTGAACTTAGGTCTCCTGGGTCCTCGTTAGCAAAACAGCATGCTTCTAGAGTGGTTGTCCTATTTGTTTTGTCTGTCTTTTCCTTGCTCTGATTAGATTACCCTTAAGAGTTCTGGGCCACATCCCAGGTTGCCATAGCCTCATTGACCCCTATAGGCTGATACCATTGTATTTGGGCATAGGATCTGGTCGCTGCTTTTTGAAGGCAGAGCAGATTAGCAGGCACCAGTGGCATTTTGGACATAAATACATCTTTTCCCCTTTTTAGATTACA
>VZSV01000046.1:850204-863190 GCA_013398735.1 Nothocercus julius
CTCCACCGTAGTTAGTGGGGCTGGGAGATTGCTCAGCATTGACTGATGTGCCAAAATAAAACCATGTGATCTAGACTGGAAGCATGCACACTTGAAAAAATACTGGTTTCAGAGTTCTTTAAGTAACCAATTGGGTTGAATAGCCAAACCAAAAGAAAGGTAGGGAAAGAACTGGGATCTGATGTGGTGGCAGTGGAATTTGATGGTGGTGCAAGTTGCAAGCACATGTGTTTGCAAGTGGGATTTACCAGGCGCAAACTCAGCTCAGACATTTTTTGGTTTGGCATCTGTATCTTCTGAAAATATGCTTTGGTTAACTGCAGGGCAGTATCAGTCCTAACTTAACAAAACCTAATTTGAGCATAGGAATTCAATAGTGCAGTGCTATGGGCCAAACAGAGGAAACTGAATTTTCTGTTTGACTCCAGTAAGGCCAGATCAGCCCCTATATTTGTTCAATAAATATATATTAAAGATGGATTTTACTATATACTTTTATATACTATAAAAGATGGATTTTAAGTTAATTATAGACATTCTGACCATACAGTGGTAATTTTTAAGATCCTTTCCTTTAATTTTCAAAAAGTTCTTATTTCCAGTCCTTAGTACTTTTCAAGCCTTTAGTTCTGCATATATTTGAAGTTCTGCAGCATGTTGCATCTGGTTTTTCTTTTCTTTTTTTTTTTTTGACAGCAATATATCATCAATACCTGGAGGCATAAAGTACTTAAAGCAATGTAATGTCACTTTGAATGTGTAGTCGGCGTTAATATTGTCTAGAAGGGGTGTGTGTGTGTGTGTGTGTGTGTGTGTGTATGTCTAAGGTTACCATGGCATTTTTCTGTTTGGTAAATATTCTCTGGCTATCAACTGTTCAGTGCAAACTCCCTTATTTGCTTCCTTACCTTATTTTTGTGGCCTCTTCTGCCAGTTGCTCAGGTCTCACCCTGACACTCTGTATTGTCTCTCCCTTCTCAGATGAAGTTCCTTCACCCAAAGACCTGCAGTTTGTGGAGGTTTCTGATGTCAAGATCACCATCATGTGGACCCCGCCGGAGAGCACTGTGTCTGGCTACCGGGTGGAAGTTATCCCTGTCAATCGCCCTGGCCAGCATGGCCAGAGGCTGCCTGTTTCCAGGAGCTCTTTTGCTGAAGTTATTGACCTCCTCCCAGGAACAACATATCTCTTTAAGATCTTTGCTGTAAGCCATGGCAGGGAGAGCAAACCTTTAACCGGAGAGCAAACCACCAGTAAGTGTCTTTCCTTCAGACTTTTTTCAGCCTTTTGAAGTGAATATTTCTGTTTAGAGAAACATATAAACAAAGCACTTAAAGTGAAAGAATTCTAGCCCAGGAGGTATCTCATAAGTAGGATGACAAGGCTGGGAATCCATTCAGTCAAACAGTGATCTCTTCAGCAGATTTATGTTCCTCCAGGGCTTTCCAATGGGAGTTTAATTCTCATGGCACTTTAAAACAATTTCATATGGCTGGAATTCAACTTTTTTATTACTGCCTGAGAATTGATGGGCCCTGTAGTTCTTTTACAGCAAAGATCACAGCCTGTGAATTCAACAATACCTCAGGGCAGATTTCAGTGTGACATAGGAGCATTGCTTAGACTGCTCTGAAAATCCCTATCTCCTTCCTGACAGCTGCATTCCTATTTGGCTCCCTCTTCAGCAGAAATGCTATATGCACTTGTGAAGACAAGACTTGTTATAAAAGGGGCTGCATTTCAGCTTTGTCTGGCCTGGCTTTCCACAGCCTGTCTTGCAGGCAGTTTTGCCACTCCAGCAACTTCAGGGTCATCCCAGCGAAACCTGGAAAACTGATTTGCAATGATCTCGATGTCCTCTGGATAAGGGAGTGTCTGTTTTTGGGGAAGGGTCATGCAGGATCTCTCAGCAGGGCTGCTAATAATCTAGTAGCTATGTGGTGCATTGCCTGTGTGAGGTGAGATGAGAAGCAGAGTGTGCAGTCTGGCAGTCATTGCTCTCTGCCTTTCCGAAGCACAGAGAAGAAAGGAGCAGTAACTGAGATGTAGGTTTCCAGTGGGAAGGAGAGTTAGCATCTGTTTTGTCTGTCTCTCTCTGATCTTCCTTGATCCAGAAGTGGATCAGACAGCATCTGGGACATGGTGCTCTTGAACAGATTCCATTTACTGGGTGGTACAGGGGTGACACAGTGTTAGTGCTGCTCCTTGGCTAGGTCACATTATTCATTGGGTCAATATTCAGCTCCCTGTATCATCTACTGTTCTGAAACTACTCAGAAGTTGCTCTCCTTTGAAAATCCAGCATAACACCTGTGGATGAGAGAGAAGAGGAAATGCAGTAAATTGTATTTCAAACAGGGTGGTAGTTTTTCACATTACTAGTATCTGTAGAGTTAGGGGCTATGCACAGTGTTTCTTCCTCTTACCACCTATACTGACTGTATGGGGAGTATGGAGTTCCAAAATTTGTCCTTTGACTTAGGAATCTAGTTTGAGTGCAACACAGATGTGAACACCTTCCATCCTCTTCCAAGTGGGGTGTTTAGAAGCGAGGATGTGACTAGGAATCTGAAATCTCTTGAAAGTCTTTTGAATAAGAGGGACTGGGTTCAGTGAGATCCATATGTTTGTGGCTGCTCCCAGAAGCCTTAGCTAGGCATAGAGATCCCCCCCTCTGAAAATCCATACCCAGAGGTATACATTGAGCATAGACATTTGATTCAGACAGCACAGGCCTAGTAACAAATGTCTGGAATTGTTTTCCATAGGCTATGAGCATCCACTTAACTGCTTTGCTTAAACCACATTTCAGAAACTATTCGCTTAAATTGCATCCTGTAATCGAAAGTCCTGGGAAAAAGAAATCATTTAGAGTTCCCAAGGAAAACCCTGCAGCAAAAGTCTCTTCCCACGGTGTAAATGCAATTTGCTTTTTGGCCTTTTGTCTGCAAATAAACTGTGTGTGCATGTGTGTGTGCGTGTGTGGCTTTTTATCTTTTTTTTTTTTTTTTTTTTTTTTTCCTCCCCCCTTTGGTATAGGAAGAGGAAGTGATAAAAGCCTAACAGAGCTGGCAAATTAAATTGTGCAGAAGGGAAGTGACTGTAGGCTACAAAGCAGAGAAAGAAACAGTCCTTGTCATGGGACTTAACACAGATCTATAGATGAAGAAAAGTTATCTGATTTCCTGGCTGTTAGTTGGAGATGAGCTTAGGGAGGGTCACACTCCTTTGTTCTTTAGGACTATCTTCTTGCCATATCTGGAACTGGTAGAAGAGGCGTCCTTGCTGCTTCTTGCTTCCTCCCCAGTCAAAGAAAAAGAAGAAAGCAGCTCTTCTGGGACAAAAGCTGTTTTTTCACTGAAACATCAGGAAGTTATGAGTCCAAAATGTTCTGGGGGAATGGTTAATGAAGCTAATATAGCTACAGAAATGGTATTTACTCAGGGGAAAAAGTGCTTGCTTCCTCCATGAAAGCATTAATAGAGCTTCTCACTGATCCTAGTTTCAGTACGTGATTGTGGCCTAGAAAAGATGGAGGAACTTGATATGTAGACACCATAACTTTCATTGCAAAGGCTGCCAGTGCCTTTGGTGGGAGAGAGCTGCCAAAGGATCCCTCCTGCTCCGACCTCAATC
Organism: Nothocercus julius; assembly: GCA_013398735.1. Taxonomy (NCBI): domain Eukaryota; kingdom Metazoa; phylum Chordata; class Aves; order Tinamiformes; family Tinamidae; genus Nothocercus; species Nothocercus julius. Next base: position 853,842 of record VZSV01000046.1, read on the forward strand.
TTGTCTCAAATGGCTGAGCTGAAGGGGACGACTCCTCTGCCATTCACTGGACTCAGCACAATCCTTAGGAAGCTCTGTCACTTCAAACTCCTGTTTGTGCTTTTCTGGATTAGCAGTTTCAGCAGATCCCAAAGGTTGCGCTTGATCCAGAGGTGGTTAGAAAAGGGGAGGAAGTCTCATGAGAGTGACTGCAGTAGTCCCTTGAGAGAGATGAGCATGCTTAGAATTGTTTTATAGCAAGTTCCATGATATGATTATTTTGAAGTAGATTTAGGAATTATTTTTCTCCAGAAACTCATTGGCTGGTATTTATTTCTATATTTAAATGGCAAAGAATGGGGTATTCTTGTGGTATGTGGGTGTGTGTTTTTTTGTTGTTTGTTTGTTCTTTCTCCTTTGGGAAAGGGGTTGTTGAGGAGTGGACTGCGCACAGAATTAAAAGAATAAATTTGTTTTCTTTTTAAAAAAAAAAAAAAAAAAAAAAAAAAAAAAAAGTTAAGCCAAAGTTAGTTTTCCTTGCCTGTGCTGAAGAGTCTAAACTGAACTAATTCTTAAAATACTGAGCATTCCTGACAAAGCAGTGAAATTCCTGAGAGCTGCTGGATTGGCTCCGCCATGAGCCTGTCTTCCCTGTGGGCTGGTGCTTATGGCAGCGACCCGATTGGCACAGCCCAGGGTGCACTGATCTCCTGGCTCAGCGCTTAGTGACTTGTGGTCATTTCTGCTTGGAGCCCAAAAGCAGGGCAGGTGCAGATCGCCTGAAGCACAGATACATGGATATGGTGATTTGGCTCCTACTTCCAGCTCTTTCATGGTCATACTCCATTTCTATCCTCTGCTGTTACACCCATGGTCTAAATGAAAAACAAAGGCTTGAGAGCCTCACTTCTCACCCCTGCTTTCAAGAGGGGAAGTGGACCTGCTATGGAAATGGGTTGGCAAGCAGGCGTGTTTTGGCAGGAGGTTAACATACATGCAGATTAAACTCCTGCATGTTTTTCTTTTTCTTCCCTAGAGCTCGATGCCCCCACCAACCTGAGATTTCTCAATACCACGGAGCACACAGTCTTAGTTTTGTGGACGCGGCCCCGTGCTGTGATCACAGGCTACCGACTGACTGCCGGTCCCACGAGAGGAGGCCAGCCAAAGACCTACAATGTGGGACCTTCTGCCACCAAGTACTTTCTGAGGAACCTGCAGCCAGGCACTGAGTACACAGTTTACCTAGTGGCAGTTAAAGATGACTTGCAAAGCAACAGAGAGACTGGGGTCTTCACAACTTGTAAGTACAATGGGCACACATTCCTCTCTGATGCCCTAGCCCTTCTGAACTGCAGGCGTGTACAGAAAGTGGCTGTTGTGACTTGGTTCACAGAAAAGGCCTTTGGAAATAATGTCCCAGCATAATTGCTTGGGAAATGCTTCTTGTTCTTCTTTGAACTCTTTGGCAGGGAAGAAGCTATTTGCATCAAAAAGTTTTAAGTAAAAATGTATTTCATTTTTGTTGGTGATTAAAAGCAATGTAATGGAAACTCCCAACTAATACCCCAGTTTTGAGGAACTGAATGACAAAAACTTGTCTGGCTTGGGCATAACAAATCAAGGAAAGCAAAATTTTCCATAAAGCAAGCAAGGAATAATTAGCCTGTATAAAGCCAACAGCATCATTTCTCAGGTCTAACTGCAGACACAGAAACTGACACTAACATTGTGGAGGTTTTTTTGGTTTTTTTTTTGTTTGTTTTTTTAAGAAAGTCCTTCATACTTACACTTTTTATCATTTCTTTCATGCAAATGAATGTAGGAGTGAAGCAAGTTCTGTAAGAAGTGACACACACTTCTAGAGAGAAGAAATAGATTTACTGTTTAAATAATGATGAAGTCATATAAACTATATGTGAAACTCAAATGAAGTAATCCTCATCATCTAAGCCCAGAACCACATCCTCTTTTTAAAATACCACATGGCTTCTTTTGTGACAACGAAGAATTAAGATAAGGGTTGACACTTTACCAGAATAACACTGTTGACCTTGTTATTCCCAGGTTTTTTGGCTGACAGACAGCCTTAAATATTTAAATAAATAAATAAATAAATAAAATTTAAAAAAGGACAAAAACACCCAGGAGATGACCAGGTGTGCCCTCAAATGTTGAAGGCACTGTTGAGGGGTGAGATAGTCCTACCTGAGATGAGTGAATGACAGAATCTTTTAAGTGGCAAATGGCGGGTGAAGGGGAAAGCTGTTCTTTGAGAAAGTTTACTTACTGTGCCAAGAAAAACATTCCCCAAAATAACTGGGGTTGAGTGGACAGAGGACTTAGGATGTCTTAGGACTTAGTTTTCTTCAGGACCAAAACCAACACCAGCTGTGATTAAACCATTTGCATATTTGGTTTATCAAAGCTGTGAGCAGGCAGAAATTGTCTGTCAGATCTTCCCTGACCACTTGTTTTTTTTGAAAGTAATAAGAATTCAGCATTTTGCTTTTTCTGCTTGGGCTGCTATGAGTCAGATTTGCCAATGGTTCAGTGCTGTCACAACAACTAGATTGTAACTCTGTTCACCTCACAGATCAGCCTGTTGGATCAATTCCTCCTTTTAACACCGAAGTGACTGAGACTTCTATTGTTATCACCTGGACACCTGCCCCAAGGATTGGCTTCAAGGTATGGAAAAACAAAGTCCCTTATATCTTTCTCATGCCTAACTAGGGTAGGGAGGATCATTAAAGCTGAGGACCACACTGAAGATAATATCACAAAGGGAAGAGGTACAAAAGACATGCTGCTGACAGAGATCACTAGGAGTCATGCAGGTATGTGTCTGGGCTTCAGGTCATGTTCACCAGCGACACCTTCTGTAACCAAGACTTTCCATCCTTTGTAGTTATATCTCCAGTCTTTGTACTAGTGGGTCTATGAAGGCTTGTACCCCAAAGGTACACACCCCTGGGATAGGAAAACAACCCAACTTGAGCACAGGTTACCTAAGACACAAGTTCTGGATTAACGTGAAGTTGGTGTGAAGCCTACAGGCCATACTGCTCTTGTTGGATGGTACATATGAATGCTGATAGCTTGTGCAATAGGAGTTTCTGAGACTGAAAAGCAACCTGTTTGTGGCTTCCCTGCAGCTGGGTGTGCGCCCAAGCCAGGGTGGAGAGGCTCCTCGGGAGGTGATCTCCGATTCTGGCAGTATTGTGATATCCGGCCTCACCCCTGGAGTAGAGTACACCTACAGCCTCACGGTGCTGATGGACGGCCAGGAGAGAGAGACTCCCATCGTCAGGAGAGTGACTACACGTATGACACGTTTGCTTTGCCCTGATTGTCCTTTGTATGTGCTTCCCATGTGTATTTGTGTATTCCCATGAATAGTTGGGCATGGCAGTTGTAGCTCTTTCATCTCATCTCTCTGAGGTGTTTGCTTTTTGGACACATAGGTGGTAATAGCACTGGTTCAGTCAGTGTGGGGGCATTCAGGAGATTCTTTTTAGCTGATTTTGAAGGGTGAGGATATAGTCTGCAGAGAGGGCATGCTGAGGGAGTTCACATGATTCTCACTGCCATTAATGTACCATTTGTGTGACTGCTTGCAGCTTTGTCACCACCAACCAACTTGCATCTTGAGCCCAATCCTGATACTGGCGTTCTGATAGTCTCCTGGGATAGAAGCACAACTCCAGGTAACTACATGGCACTCACAATATGCTTCAATGCTCTTTTGTACCAAAATGGTAAAATTTATGGTGCTTTGCAATTCATTTAAGCAGGTTTTGATGGGAAGTTTGCCACCGAATCACTTAAGGAGTCGTGCTGCAATGTATATTTAACTGCAAATTATCTCCTTAAATGGATCCAAAAGTATTTACTTTCTTTTTCTCTTATGCTTTACATTCCATGTAGAATGGTATTTTGGAGTATGAATGTGTTTAAATATTTCAGCTGTTTTAGAGATTTGAAGGATTTCTTGAAATATCCCCACTGCTTTAGAAACAGTCCGAGGAAAGAAAGCAAAATAGACCAAAAACACTTTTGTTGGTGAAGAATGAGTCTATGCCATTGGAAGCAAGGATGAGATTTCTGAAAGAATTTAAGATAAACTCTTTTTCCACGGAAGCAAATGGGAGTTGTACAATTGACTTTTGAAAGCCTTTGAATATCCCACTTCTAGCCAGGAGATGCATCTTTTCTTAGCTTTTATCACTAGATTTTCATCTAGATAAAGTTTCAGAGGGAACGAAAACAGTGTTGTGAGAGCAGCAGAGCAGCCTTTTGGAAAAGCCATTTCTGGGCACTTCGTAAAGCAATCTCTTATCTGCTGGGTTCAGGGTGGCAAACTTGTTTAAATGTAATGTTTCCTTCAGCTCTTTACATTAAGACCTAATGCAAATAAATCCAGCACTAATGGGATTACTGCATATTGATTAACTGTATTTCAGGCATCAGTGGGTACCGAGTTACCACTGTCCCAACCAGTGGGCAGCAGGGTTATACCTTGGAGGAAGTAGTGGATGCCGATCAGACCACTTGTACCTTTGAAAACCTGAGCCCCGGTGTGGAGTACAACGTGAGTGTGTACACAGTCAAGGACAACCAGGAGAGCACCCCCATCTCTAAAACCATTACACAAGGTAATGAAAGATGGACAGTATTTGCAGCTGCTCAAAGATAAATTAAGACAAAGAGTTCTGCATTGCAGAGCTCCCATTACTCTGGTAGAGGGCGTGGACATCACATTTAATCTCCAGAAGCAGAATAGCCACATGGCAGGGACAGAGCAGTCTGTGCCCCTTAGTGCTCTGGCTGCACAGAGACAGGGGATGTAAGGGAGATGGATCTGTCACATCGTGTACCAAGCTGTGTGAGAGAGATCTGACCTGGCTTTGCAGTGCCTCGGCACCTGGAGCTGAGCCAGTGGTCATGGCAGGTAGGAAAGTGGGGTGTGAGTGGGAAGCAAGCAAAAGAACTTGTGGTAGCAAACAGTGGCAGAAGATCCCTTCAGCACAAGGAGAGGAGACCTGAGATGGAAAGCTCCATCTCCCTAGCAGTTCTTGGCCACTAGCGGTTTGTATTTTTTCACACTACATGCTCAGATAACTGCAAAAACTCCCTTTGTAGCCACAGTAGCAAAATTAGTGTCCATCTTCCCCAGATGGTTTGATTTCATGTTCCTTTGTGAGGGCTTTGTTTGTTTTTGTTTCTGCTCAGCCCTGAAATCATGCCAGCTATCATGTTTGCTTGCTCTTATAACAGTGCTGTAAAATTTCTGTGCTTCACTGAGGTGCTGTATGCTCCCTGAGAGAGAACTAATACTGTGATCCAGCCTAATTAAAGCAGTAATTAAAGCTTTAACCCTTCCCCATCTTCTGATGGGGAAAAAGAGCTAAAAATGTATGTCTCTGGCTTTTAGCACTCTCTAAAGGTGATATGATACATGCATTCCATGGGGATAAAAAATGATTTTTACATAAGAAGCATTTTTGGCACTTATTCTGTTTAAAAAAAAAAAAATCACAGCAGGCCATTAAAATAGAACATAACCATTCTTATTAAAGTCAATCTTTTCCAATAATACTATCCCATAATTCCTTTTCAGTCTAACTTGTAATGGCCCAACGTAATGGATACAGAGTCTTCCATCTTTGACTCACATATTTGTATCTGATCCTGAGTGGAGATTTCTTCCCCTTGATTTCAGGATCACTCTGCTGAAGTTATGCATCCAAATCCTGTGCTTTAAATCAATACAAACTTATTGATTTGAGCAGCTGAGGGTTTGACCATTGTAGGTTAAAGATGCAGTTAACACTTTCCCCTAGCTCTGTTGGTCCTAGCGTGCAGGAAAAGAACAGCTTTGCTATAGAAATAATATTCATGGGCAGAACAGTCACAGCTGGGCATGTTTGCCATGCAGAAGTTTAGGCAATATTTAAAAGGTTAGTATATAGGATCCTAATTCAGTGGCTCAGCTTTGAGATTTTGAGAAGTTTAGCTCAGAAATCCATCATCTTGGCCACATCACATGCTGGGCATAATCTCTGAATATGGGGATGTTGTGACTTTCTTATGAAGTACTCATGATAAACATGACTTTTAACCATTTTTTTGAAGAAAGTGTTTTATTACTCACTGTTCTAGATCATCTTTTTTAGCACCTGTAACTGCAGCAGTTAGTGGTAAGTAGAACTTGAGGAACTCTGGGCGAGATCCTCAAGCCGTTACAGGGACTTGAGATTTTTTCCAAGTCCAGTGTAAATAGATTGGATTAACTCAACTGAAGCTTTACAAGGATTCTCCCTAGCTGAGGGTCTGGACCAGTTTAGCAACTTCAAATGGGTTCATATTTTTACGTTCAAAAGAATAAAAGTTAAACCTAACATTTGAACAAGACAATTTTTTTTAGAGTGAATCATTAATATGTCAGAGTTTGTTTTACTTGTGTGCTATAGGCAAGAAGAGGTTCTTAGTCCTTGTATTTTCTCACGTGCAAACAAGACAGAACTTTGCTTTTATATTTTCATCAGAAAAAGATGGGTCTTTGTCTCATGATTGCTCAAAGTAAATTTGATGCAAGTTCAGCACCTGGCTTGCTTTAGCCCTTTCTGAAGTTTGCACATCTCAAGTGGGAAGTATTTTTGTCTCAGGGGAACTGTGTTTCAGCCTCTGCCTGCACTAGGAGACAGCTGGGGTTTGCCTAGAAGGGTATGATAAAAACACCAAAAGGAAAATCCTTTTTCCCTAAACCCAGGGTAAATTCTGCATATCACCTCAATTGCTTCTCCAGTTTCGTCAATGTTAATAGTGATGACCACTGCTTTTTTCTCCCTTGTCTGTCTTTTGCTCCGTATGTCTTTGCCTTTCCCTTTTGCTCTTTAACTTATTAGAGGTGCCCCAACTCACTGACCTAAGTTTTGTTGACATAACTGACTCGAGCATCGGCCTGAGGTGGACCCCGTTAAACGCCTCCACCATTATTGGCTACCGCATCACTGTAGTTGCGGCAGGAGAAAGTGTCCCTATTTTTGAAGATTTTGTGGACTCCTCAGTAGGATACTACACAGTCACAGGCTTGGAGCCGGGCATTGATTACGACATCAGTGTAATCACACTCATTAATGGCGGAGAGAGCGCCCCTACCACTCTGACACAGCAAACGGGTGAATTTTGAAAACTTCTGTCTTTCATGACATGGACGGTGTTTCATGCTGTCACTAGCTGTCGGGATGACAGGGCTTTGTCCAAAGAGGAATGGGCTGCTCATGGAGCAAGGGCAGACAGACCCAGCTCACTCTTGTTTCTAAACTGCAGCTGGGGATGGATACGCACCTCTGTTTCCTAATTTGTGGCATTTTAGTACTGCAAATGGCTGCAGAGCTGCCAGGCTCATTCATGTTTGGCTGTTCAGTCTTTTGGGATCCATTTGGTGTCAAAGTTGAAATTCGAGCTGAATAATTGCTAGACTTTTAAATTGTGATTTCCACCAAAGAATGAGTGCCAAAGGGTGGAGGCAGTTCAGCAGACACCCTCCAGTCCATCCCTAACCTTGATGGCTGGCTAAGCCATCGGTCTGTTTTGCTGGTGGCCCCACTCTTTCCACAATGCCCTCAGAGATGCAGGTGAAACACCCCTCCCTGAGCACATGCCATTGACAGCCATGTCACACCGTCAAGGGTCTTCATAATGCATGGGCAGAAGGCCAGCCAAGAACTGGGTCTTGCATGAAATCTTACTGTGTCTGAATCCCGAGGCTGTAAACCTTCCAACACAAGTAGAACTAGAGTCATAGGAAATTAGTGAAGTGCCCTCTCCTCTTCTGTGTGTGCATGTATGAATTGTAGACAAGTTGACTTTTCCATCTGTAAGCTGCTGTGTGGCAACTTTAAGCCTCTCTTGGCTCTGTGTCTTTAATGCGAAATCCAGCTGCAAGGAGCACGTTACTGAAACTTGCTACCTTGTTTTCAAATTGATCCCGCAGGGTATATTTGAAGTGTTGGGAATTGCCAAGAGTTTAAAGGAGCCTGGCAGCAGTGCAGACATTTTTCTCTAACTGTAGTAAAACCAATGTAGTTTAGAAGTCCTGTTTGCATGGTTCTGACTCCGTAGTCTGTTATGCATGAGATTTAGCTTCTCCAGTGATTCCCTGAACATGCTTCTTGATCAGCTCTTACCTGGGAGAGAAAGCTGAGATCTATTTACTCTTTGTACATAGCTGTGCCTGCTCCCACTGACCTCCGCTTCACTAACGTGGGGCCTGACGCTATGCGGGTGACTTGGACGCCACCAACTTCCATCGTGCTGAGCAGCTTCCTGGTGCGCTATTCACCTGTGAAGAAGGAGGAAGATGTTGCAGAGCTGACAATTTCACCTTCGGACAATATGGTGGTTTTAACAAGTAAGAAGGTTTATATATGTAAGCCAACAAATATAAGACCCTTGCTGTTGCATGAGCGCTGGTTCATTGGGTAATAGCTCTTTCCTTTATTATAACAGCTAGATGACTACTTTTTTTTTTTAGTGCATAATGGCACTAAAAGGGAAGGGAAGGGGCAAGTGCAGTTTTCATGGCTGCAAATGAAACATGAATTAGGGGGTGGGATAGCAGGGTCCCCATGAATGTATTCACTGAATATTCCAAAGTAGAGGGAATTCCTGGGTGGAGACATGAAGTAGAATGAGGCAAAAGAAAAACTGCTTTGTGTATTGCAGGTTTTTTTTGAGGGGAGCAGAATATAACTGCTGAAATTTTCAGCTATCTAAGCTGCTGTCAAAGTAGCCTCATACAAACTTGCACCATGTGATGTTTGGTCATTTACTTTAACCAAGTTAAAGCCAAACCACAGTAAGGTTTTCCAGTTAATCCAAGGACAGTGATCAGTCAGGCTGTGGGGGAATTACTTTGATTTACAGCCTGGTTAGGTATTAAGAGTAAATAGATATTACTCACCTCATTTGACAAAAATTTCAAGGACATTATGTGCAGAGGTCCAGGGAAAGGATCAGAATATGCAAAAGGTCATTGTTCCTTTGACTCCATGTTTAGGACAAGAAAATAAATGCTTTGGGGAACCTTACAGGACATGGCAACAAGACTCTGACTTTTTTAAAAAATCTGACATTAATTTGCTCTACCTGGTGCAAAAACTGTTTTATTTATTTTTTTCTTCACTATCCTAGAAACCAGGTTGGTTGAGTGAGAGACAACATCCATTTTTAAAACAGGGAACCAGCTCTGTAGCAGTGATACAGGATGCCATGTTCCTTACTTCAGGGTAAAACAATACAACCAACCTGAAAGCCACAAAATGATTTTAACTTCTGACTATCCTTGAGGCTCAGATTTACC
>VZSV01000046.1:869105-945233 GCA_013398735.1 Nothocercus julius
CACTTAACCTCTTACCGTTAATTTGCCTAACAGACATTGACCGCCCTAAAGGACTAACATTCACTGAGGTGGATGTTGATTCCATCAAAATTGCTTGGGAAAGCCCACAGGGGCAAGTCACCAGGTACAGGGTGACCTACTCAAGCCCTGAGGATGGAATCCATGAGCTATTGCCGGCCCCAGGTGGCGAAGAAGACACTGCTGAGCTGCATGACCTCAGGCCAGGCTCTGAGTACACTATCAATATCGTTGCCATATATGATGACATGGAGAGCCTGCCCCTCACTGGGACCCAGTCCACAGGTACACCTTCAACTCCAGCACCCAGCGGACCATGGCAGCAGGGCCTTCTGCCCTGCTGGGTACAGTGCTTCCACATGCAACCTGTGCACAAGGGCAGCCAAGGGGATGTGATTGCTTTGGAGAGACAGAGAGCTCACTGCTGGCAGAGTTGGCCTCTGTACGTGTTAGGGAACACAGGAGAGAGCAGGACTGGAGGAGCAGACTCTAGAGAACAGAGGGACATTATCTCACTGCCTCCTCCTGTGGATCAGTAGTGCCTGGCCCCATTTGAGGAGTCTGATGTAGTCTGAAAAACATTCTGCCACAGATTCTTTTCTTTAGAGTATGGGGGAACCTGTGAGGAGGGCAGGTTACCAGCAACAGATAGCAGGGCAGCTTTAATTTCCTCAAGGTCCTTGCTGTTGGCTGGAGCAAATAAGCAATCTCTTAGCCCTTCACATTTTTTTAACTTATTTAACCTTCAGTTCCCGCAGAGCCTTTTGATCCTTCACTGTTGCTGCCCAAAGGACCCTAGCCTGCCTGCATGCCTGCACTCTGCCATTCACATCACTTCCTCAAGGAGATACGGGCAAGCTCCATTCAGGAGAGAGCTCTCCCTTACGTACAAGTCAGATCCAACTCAGTGTTGGAAACTATTCCTTGAGATAGAAACACTGCCAGAAGTAGGAAATCCATTGCAAGGCTTCCAGCATTGCCAGACATGTCTTGGTAGCAGGTTTGTAATAAAGTTCTTCCATTCATTTGTGGATGAAAAGTTGGCCCTGTAGTGCCAGGGACACAATGAAGATGGCTGTTCGTAGGGTGCAGATTGCTGTTCTAAACTAAACCAAAGTGCCAGAATGACTGCGCTGGCTACATGCCTGCCATGAGTGCAAATCATATTTAAATCCCATTCTCTGTGGTTTACCCTTTGTGGGCCTGTTCAGAAGTGTTTGAAGTCACTTAATTTCTACTGACTCTCTGGAGCTCTGTTTGAAAAAAGCAAAGGAGAATTGTTTTTGTATTTCCACTCTACAAAAGTAGAAAACAGCAACATGCTAATAGTGGGTTCTGTGGTAAGATATATTCTTCCCTATTTACAGCCTAAGAGTTGCAAGTAGTAAGGCAAGAAAACATTTCAATGGATTTTATTCTATTTATTTTAATCCAAGCAGTTTTCTTTAAGAGATACTAGATGAATTAGCTCATGACCAGACTCTTACTGATGAGCTTTATGGCCATCATAGCTCTGCTTTTCTATTGCCTTGCTCTTTGAGTAGTAGTTTACACTTATTTTAAGTGGCTGCAAAATGCTTCCTCTGTGCATTTGGCAGTATTTTTATACCCTCTTTGCAATTCCTGAGCCTGCTTCGTACCTCCTTTTGTAAATCAACGATCACATTAAAGAAATCAGTGGAGATAGGCAAGTGAAGCAGGGCTAAGCTAATAGTTGTGTGATGAAGAACAGAGACAGGCAGAACAACTAAAACAGTCTGGCCCCATGTGCATGTAATCACTTCCCAGAGCCTTTGCCTTATATCACAGCAAGCAGGGTTACTCACCTTCTTGGAAACACAAACACGTCCCTATTCCTGCAGAAAAGTGTAATCACAGATTAGAAAGTCTCTTCCTGAATACCTTGTCCACTTCCACACCACTTCTGCCCAGATGTTTCAGGCCTAGAACTGTTTCACATTCAGGAAAGTATATTGCTTTAGCTGAGATTGTTGTCTTCAAACTAACCATCTGCCAATCCTGATTTTTCATAGCAATTCCTCCTCCAACAAACCTGAAGTTTACTCAGGTAACTCCCACCAGTCTTACAGTCAACTGGAATGCACCAAACGTTCGTCTCACTGGCTACAGAGTTAGAGTGAATCCCAAGGAAAAGACTGGTCCCATGAAAGAAATCAACCTTTCTCCAGACAGTACATCTGCTGCTGTTTCTGGATTAATGGTAACTCTTTTCTATGTCTAATACAGACTGAGTTGTGGGAAGGAAATACTGGGAAAACCTGAAGCAATTTAAAATTCCTTCAATTTAAAATTCCTGGGTCAGGAACTTCAGCTGGAGTGGATCATTACAGCTCCTAAGGGTCTGGTTGAAGTCAGACCAGTTGTCAACCATAACTGAGTGTCATTGCAGCTGTTATGAGACAAGGAATTAGGCTGCTGAATCTGCATTCTTCCACTTCCTCATTTAGGGGAGACTGGTGCCTTAATCAAATGCTGATCATCACCTTTAAAATCAACAGGAATGAAGTAAAACACTTTTGCCAATCTTTCACAAGAGGTCAGATAAAATAACCTAATGCACTGACTTTTAAGCTCTTATACAGGAAGCTCTGTCAGTCTATTGCTCAGGTAATATTTATAAAGGCATTTAGAAAATGTAAGTTTAAAAAAAGAAAAAAACAGGTATTTTTTAGTAGGCTTAAATTTACTATATAGCTATCTTCACACTTCAGAAATCCTTATACTGGGAAAAGCTGAAAATCAGTGCTTTTATGGTTCCTGCTCTCTTAAAGTTACTGATCTGTTTTTAGGAAGTTTTGTGAATCATTTTCAAAAACAAGCCTTCAAATGCACTCTAAGTAGACTCCTGGTTTGAGGCAGCCAAGGACTAAAGACCTCGATGCAAATTCCACCATTCTCTTTTCTTCACAGCAGGAACACTTCATCAGAGCAGGAAGACCAGGATTTAAGTCATCTTTTCCTGAATAATTAGCTTTGAAGCACAGGGATCTCAATTTTGGGATGACAAACAGCTTTCTTCCAGGGTTTCCTTTGGTCCTGTGTACACACATGTGCAGTACTGATACTACAAAAAACACTGTTCATTGGGGTCTGTAATCTCTTGCTTACTAGAAGTGGGAATAATTATAATTATGCCTTTAATCCTTCATGGATTGGATTGTCTCAAGGTTTCATAAGTAACTGGTGACTGAGGAGTGGTGGTTCTGCCAAACACTGAACTAGGGTAGGAATGTTTCCTACTGGGTCTGGTCCTTCTCATAACATAGTGTAACTTTGTCTGTTCTAGGTGGCAACCAAGTATGAAGTGAGTGTCTATGCCCTGAAGGACTCTCTGACCAGCCGACCAGCCCAGGGAGTGATCACAACTCTTGAAAGTAAGCGGTGACACTCTATGAAACAACCATTTGGTTTTGTGCTGGGTGCAGGGCCTCAGAGGCAGACATTGAATGGGCCGTGCCAAGAGTGGGACTCTATACAAAGCCCTGACAAAGACCTTTACAAACAAAATAGCTAAGATTCACCATGCCCAGGGTACTGACAAGAGCCCTCTTCTTGTGCAGATGTGAGTCCCCCTCGCAGAGCCCGTGTGACAGATGCCACTGAGACAACCATCACCATTACCTGGAGAACCAAGACTGAGACCATCACTGGCTTTCAAGTTGAGGCCATTCCAGCAGGTGGCCAGACGCCTATTCAAAGGACCATCAGCCCTGATGTTAGGACTTACACTATCACTGGTAAGGGAGGTGTTTGAGCAGGCAACTGTTTCTGAACTGGCATCAGAAGATACACTGGGTTCTTGCTTTGTAATATTTCTTTTATGAAAAAAGTACAGGACTAAAAGGTGGGAAACATTTGAGTCAGTAAGTCTAGTCTTCAAGAAGAAGTTGATGAAACATTCTGATGCCCTTTCTGGGTGGCTTCATCAGACTTTGCGACATGTACGAAAAAAAAGTCTTCAGCAGTGACAACCATAGTAGCTGTCAGTATGTTGCCATATATTTTTTTGCAAGGAAAAGCTAACATTTACATTCTGACTTCAATTTCAGGCTTGCAACCTGGCAATGACTACAAGATCTACCTTTACACTCTGAACGAGAATGCACGCAGTTCCCCAGTAGTGATTGATGCCTCCACTGGTAATGATATTGTTTGTCTTTTCCGCTTATTTTAATGCGCAGTACTTGCATATAGTCAAAGAGAATATCTTCATACCCTTGCCTCTGATCACATGTGTTACCTACTGTGACACAGGGCAGTATCTTCTCCTCCTGAATTTGAAAAGAGTGACCTTCTTCCCAGAAGATGCAGTTGGGGTGAAGGATACGCATACTGTTACAGCGTTTTGACTCCTTTGCTTTTGTTTTCATCTAGCTATTGATGCTCCTTCTAACCTGAACTTCCTCACAACCACAAGCAACTCCCTCCTGGCTACTTGGCAGCCTCCTCGAGCCAAGATCACAGGCTATATCATCAGGTATGAGAAACCTGGCTCACCATCCAAAGAGCTTCTGCCTCGTCCTCGGCCTGGCACCACAGAGGCTACGATTACAGGTACGTGTCTATGCTTTGTTTGGGAGATCTTCACCTGAACTTGGCAAAGATCTCTTAAACTTGGGAGTTGCTTTTCTTTCACAATCATGTGTGGGATGGAAGGTCAAATGAGAGGCAGATATAGCTACATGCACTTTGGATCTTAGTACTCTAAGGAGAAGACTTTGCAGAGCTCGTGTTTCCCCTCCTAAAAAGGACCAAGCAAATAGTAGGAAGTTGTTCGGTTCTATCCTGTGACTGCCCCCAGGTCTCTTTACCTAATCCAAATATGCCAGGCCTGCAGCTCAGCAGGTGTGGCAAAGGATAGTACCACTGCGGAGAAGGGACTAGCTCACTTTCTTCCCATTTTATTGTAAGAGTCCCTGCCCCACACACATTCAAATACAAGGCTGTTTTATGTCCTCCTTGACTAGGTTTGGAACCAGGAACTGAATACATCATCTACGTTATTGCTGTGAAGAACAATCAAAAGAGTGAACCATTGATTGGCAGAAAAAGGACAGGTAAAATAAAGTTCTGGATTGTTGTGTGCCGATAAGAGAGGATGATGTCTTCCCCTTGGAGAACACAGTCTCAGGAGTAAAATAATGTTATTATCTAAAATGTCCTGGTCATGCCACCTAAACCACGGAATTTTTTCTAATGGGTCAAACAGAGTTTGTAAAGAGAATTTTCTTTCTCTTGCCTCAGGAGGCAAGACTTCTAAAATATTTGAATCGTGTTTGGCTGCATTTAGGCACTTGGAACAGAACAGTATGCTTAGTGCTTACTTGCCTGGCTACCCAATTTATAATTTAATTAAGATTAACGTTCATATTTTCTTCTAGCTCGTGATGGCATCAAAAGTAGGATCTATTAATTTATTGTTCATTAAATATGTATTACCTCTGTTCAGCCCCCTGCTGCAGTATGAGACTGAGATACCCTTGGCAAGCAAAATAAGAGCTGGAGATGCAAATGTGATCTAGGAGCTGGTCTCCAGCTGCATAGCAGGGATTTTTCTTAAATGGATAATCTGTGAATATCTTTTGCAATTTTATGCCTTCTTTCTAGTTTGAGCATCAGTGGCATCTTTGGGGTGCAGTATGCTCAGCTGTATGAAAATTTCATACCAACACACTTCTTATGCCTTCGCATGAAATATATATATTTATATAACATATATATATGTATAGATAGAAATCATTAGCTTCACAACAGTCACTATAGGATCATAAAAAGTGTGTTGCATCTTGGAAAGATCGCTCAGCTCTGGTGCTTGGAGGGGTGTAGAGCCTCCACTCCAGCTGTTTACCATGCTTTGCTTTATGGCTTCTAACCTTTCTTTGGCTAGATGATCTTCCCACGTTGATAACCAGGCCGCACCCCAATCAACCCGACATTCTCGACGTTCCTTCCATTGATGACAGGACCCCTTACCTCACAAACAATAGGTATGACAATGGAAACGGTATCCAACTTCCAGGCGCGTCTGGGCACCCCCAGACAATAGGACACCAGGGTCAGCAAGTCTTCTTTGAGGAACATGGCTACAGGCGGCCTGTACCCACTACAGCGTCTCCCCTTAGGCCTGGGTCGGGACGGCAACCACCAAATGTAGATGAAAAAATTGAAATCCCTGGTTACCAAGTGCCAATCATCGTTGAACCTTCGTACCCTCACTCTCGAGGGCCCAGGCGCAATGATACCACAGGTCAAGAAGCCCTCTCTCAGACA
Source organism: Nothocercus julius (assembly GCA_013398735.1). NCBI lineage: Eukaryota > Metazoa > Chordata > Aves > Tinamiformes > Tinamidae > Nothocercus > Nothocercus julius. The sequence continues at coordinate 875,415 of VZSV01000046.1, forward strand.
ACCATCTCTTGGAGGCCATTGCTGGAGAGCACTGAATATATCATCTCGTGTCAGCCAGTCAGCCAGGATGAAGATACTTTACAGGTAACTAACTGAACTGTCTTTCTCAGTACATGCAGTGTTAGACTTGTCACAGTAGCTGCTGTCTCTTGGGATTCTAGCTCTTTGTGTTAAGGAGATGGCAGTTGGAGTTGTCTTAAAGTCCTAGTAACATGTAGCTGAAAGTGCAGGAAGGTTAAATGCTCTCATGGAAGAGGCTGCTAGATAAAAGCTCTAAAAGACAAAGCCCCAGAAACACTGACTGTGTGAGCCTTTCGCTATGGAAAGGGCAGTAAAGACCACTGGGTGTTCACCGAAGAGGTTTCGAAGACTGAAGCGCTGCTTCTCCAAGTCAGAGATGGCCTTCTGCCTTGCTTTCTCTGTTCTTAAAATGGAAGTAACGTTGCTTTTGAAACCCTGTCTGGGGCACTCAGGTTTAAGTCTGATGTTTGAATATGTAGACATGTAGAAGGAATGGGCTGGCATTGTGTACCCCCAGAAGTCATCCTGCCTTTCCCGTGATCTGGCTGCAAGCTAAAAAGTAATCACTGCTTCCTCTCTGGTGACTTAGCATTGCCTCTCATTGCAGTTCAGGGTTCCTGGCACTTCCTCTAGTGCCACGCTCACTGGCCTTACGAGGGGGGCCACCTACAACATCATAGTGGAAGCCCTGAAGGATCACCGGAAGCAGAAGGTGCTGGAGGAGGTGGTCACAGTTGGCAATACTGGTGGGTAAAAGCTTTGCAGCGTCAGCATGAGCTTTTCCTGTCTCTGTATCATTTCCCTTACCCAAAGCAACCTGCTTCCCAAGTTTAGGGAGAGTTGAGAAAGGACTTCTTCAGGCACAGAAAGCATGTGGAAAGTAGGGGGTGGGCCAAATGGTCTGTGAGGTCCTTTCAGACAACTATGGCACACCAGTGGTAACACTAGTGCTCTTATCTCCTGTGGTGTAATCATGAAGGCAGTGCTTTGAGGCTCCACATAGAGTCTCTCCAGTCAGTGTCCAAGAGAGAGTACAAGACTGGGTATTTGCTGCTCTTCAAGACTGGGTTATGCTGGTGTCAGATTTCTGTCAAGCAATGAGCACCTGCTGTTAAAATAACTCATTGTGCAGATGGAAAGATACCGGCAGCCAGTTCCACTTCCCTGTTGTCTTGTCCATTATTTGCCCCTAGAAGTGCATCTGCACCTACCAACCTCACATCATCCCCCAGTATTTCACAGGACACTTCTCTTAAAAGCAGGCTAAGTCAGATTGCTGCTCTTCAGCAGCAAAGCCAAGAACTCAGACTTGCTTGAAACTCAGCAAATCAAAGTGAAAATAACCTTCGTACCAGGTTTTGTCATTCAACTGCTCTGACCCATGCAAATGGAAAAGAAATCAGAGGGAGTCTGAGCTGCTCACAGAGCCATTGAGTATATGTGCATGGGGTAGCTCCATCACTACCAGGATACTGTAAAGAAAGGAAAAAAAAAAAAAAAAAAAAGCATAGTCAGAAAAAGTAGTTTTAGTTGTTCCTATTGCTGTGTTTAATACCTGTTTCTTCTCTCTCTGTTCGTTTCAGTGTCGGAAGGACTGAACCAGCCGACTGATGACACCTGCTACGATACTTTCACTGGTTCCTTCTATTCCATTGGCGAGGAATGGGAGCGATTATCTGAAACTGGCTTCAAATTGTGGTGCCAGTGTCTAGGCTTTGGCAGTGGGCATTTCAGATGTGATTCCTCTAGTGAGTAGCTTGCTTTACACCATCCATCTCTCTGAGCTCTAATAGCATGTTTGACAGAGCCAATCTGATCCAAACATGAAGCAAATGAAGCAACCTCTTAGTTTTTTAAACCAGACTGGTGTTTTTCCATCACTGACAGTGATGAAAAAATTTGGTTGCTTCTGAGCTGTGCAGCTTATCTGGTAATAGCAAATTCATTGCATCAGTAGCAATCAATATTGTATTGATATGTAATGACTTCTTCATCAAAGCTAAATATTTCTCTTATTTTTCCTATCTGTGCCAGGTAAGTCTAGCTAATGTGTAAAAGTGAGATAAACTAGATGCCTAAAAGAAAGAATCTGAGTAGTTATTTAACAAGACAGCTTTGACTATTGAATTATGGTTGAATCTTCATCTCCTCATTATATACGTCACTGTAGGGGGCAAGACAGACTTGTGTGCATTTCAGTGAACGTAAGAGCAAGTCCAGAGTCTGTTTTGCATTGCAGACAGCCTTTGCAAAGCATCTTGCAGAGCCTGTTTTCTGTTTTTGTCAGTGTTTCTTGGAAGCTCTGTCAAGGAGGCAACCCCACTGCAATGGCATTAAATTTTTGTGTTAAATTTTAGGACTGTGGCTCATGTGGAAAAATGCTTTCTGTGTAAGGGGATAAACCAAAAGTCAGCAATTGAGTGGTTAATGCATCAACATCCAATTAATTTCAATTGTGCTTTTAAATTACAGAGTAAACTAAAGAAAGAGGACATTTTTGCACTTCACATATGCTCAGAAGAGTGACTGCAGGGAAAGACTTTTTCTACAGGACTAATTTTATTTCATCATTCAGTACACATGACTTACCATTGTGTTATGCATCCTCTATGATATGACTTTACTGGGTACTTAATCAAGAAAAAAACAGGAACATTTAATGTATTTTTCTCTTGCTGCCCCAGGTCTATTATAATCCTTTTGTTCTCTTTCCTGTTAGCCAGCCCTTCTCCCCAACCCAGTTTTTGTCACATCGCACTTATTCCTTCCCTGAGTCTCTACACATTCCCCAGTACTTGACAGCTAAATGTTCCAGGAGCTGAAACTAATCCCAGCAGGATTTCCTCCCTGGGATTTACACAAACTCAAAAGATTCCTTTGCCCACCCTCCTCTTGATTCCTGAAACAGCAGTTTCCTCCTGCTAGTTCACTGCAGTGTGTGGAATAACCCCTATCTTGTTCCTCTTGACTTCTCCAGAGTGGTGCCATGATAATGGTGTGAACTACAAGATTGGGGAGAAGTGGGACCGACAGGGAGAGAATGGCCAGATGATGAGCTGCACCTGCCTTGGAAATGGAAAGGGAGAATTCAAGTGTGAACCTCGTAAGTCACTTTCTGATGGTGATTTAATTGAGCTCCCAGGCAGGAAGTGTCACCTTTTCCTTACTGTTTTGATTAAATTTGGGTCCTGCTGCTGTGGTGAGAAGAGAATCAACATATCTGATTCATGTTTGTGGAGTGACAGATTGAAGCAGTTCTTGTGGGAACCAGAGGCATGAAACTCATTCTCTAGGTTTAAAAAAAAAAAAAAAAAAAAAAAAATCCTTATTTGTTAGCTAAGGTTACATTCTCTGCACCTGCCGTTTGGCCCTGGAGCCTCAAGAAAGGGACGTGTTAGCGCAGTAAGTCGGGTAGATTATCCTGGTGAATAACACCTGATACTTTGGCAGGGCCTGTCACTTGAGGATCCTGTAGTCTTAGTAATATGAATGATACCGCAGTAGAAGTTGCGGGCATTTGCCTGGCAGGAGCAATGCAAAGTGTCTGGAGAGCCTTCAAAATGACCAGTGTTCCCTCTGCCGGTCAGTGAACCTCTGGCTAAAAAGGGATAAGCTGGGGCTGAGGCAGCTGCTCCCATCACCACATTGTGCCACTTATGCTTAAAGCCAAGCACAGACTGTGCTGCTGAGCTGTGCCTGTTTCTCTACAGATGAGACCACGTGCTATGATGATGGGAAGATGTACCAAGTGGGAGAGCAGTGGCAGAAGGAATACTTTGGGGCCATCTGCTCCTGTACTTGTTACGGAGGACAGCAGGTAAGCAGGAGGGGCTTGGCACGCTCAAATGGGCAGAGGGAGCTGTGTCTGAGGGGTGTCTTAAGACTGTTGGGTTTCAAGTCGTGTGGTCTGCACTGGCCAAAACAGGCCATTATAGTAAGCAAAGTAATTAATACAGGAGCATAAGCAGTTAGAGGGACATGGATCTAGGGGCTGTGTCTCTGGTACCAAATGGGAGTAACCTGATGGGTGCTGGGGGAGTTGTTGTGTACATGTGTACAAACAGTGGCAGGAACTCCTGGGCAGTCGTCAGCAGCGCAGTCTGACTGGTGTGTGTGCTTTCTGCTTCTCTAGGGCTGGCGTTGTGACAACTGCCGCAGACCCAGTGTGGAGGTGGCCCCTGAAGGCTCTGCTGGCCATACCTACACACAGTTCACACAGAGATACCATCAGGCTACAAACACAGTGAGTATAGTATCCCTCTCTGCCCTCTGCTGCGGCAGCACAAACGCGTGGGGTTGGTGTGAGGCTTGAGAGATCACGGCAGGGTGCAGCTTTCCACTCGTTCAGAAGTGTCTGATCACCTCTGAGGCCGCAGAGCAGCCCTGCGGGCAGCCCAGAGCTGCAGCTTGAGCCCTCACTTCTAAGCATGGTGTTGGCTGCTCTTCTCATGGGTGGGACCTTTGAGGCTGTTGCAGACTTAAAGTTGGGATGTCCCTGCATGCTAAGGGGGTAGTGCATGTAGTTATCTCCTAGTCCTCCCGTGTTGCTGTAAGCCAGCTGTGTGCTTTGATGGAAAAGCTAAACAGCTACCCAGGCTGGCAACAATTCTCAGTTAAAACCACAACACAAGAGTGTCCGCCCTGCCAGGACAGAGCGCTAACCAATTTCCTTCCCTCCTGACAGAACGTCAACTGCCCCATTGAGTGTTTCATGCCCCTAGATGTACAGGCAGACACACAACATCCACGGGGAAAGTAACAACCAGCAAGACTTCTTGCAGCAATGGCAACAGACAAACCAAAGCATAGATACCTATCTGCCACGATTTACCATCCAAACTGGAGTGATGCTAGCAAAGTGCATCTTTCAAAATGGCCCTTGGCTTTGGAGCCATTTTCCCAGCTTAAGCTCAATTCACAGCTTCTCCAAGCGCCACTCTTGGAGTGTTTCAGACTTTTCTCATGATTGATAGCAGTGTATTGCCTTGTTTTTGCTCGAAGTGTTCAATACCAGTCAGTATTTTCAAATCTTAAAAAAAAAAAAAAAAAAAAAAAAAAAAAAAAAAAAAAAAAAAAGGAGATACTAAATCACAAATTGGTGGGAGATCAAAATATTAAAGGGGAAGGAGGGGTGTAAAAATTAAAGGTTCCCATGGCAAACAAAGAAATGTAAGAATGACATTACTGAATTTTAGACATAGGAAAGTCCACCAAACACTTCTGCTTTCACATAAGCGTGCAGCAAGCAATAAGATAGGAACAGCAAAACCTATCACTGTGATATTTAAAATATGCACAGTCCTAATTCTTTCTTAATGATCCTAGTATTTTTCTAGCTGTATCTTTGTATCTCATACTGTTATTTATCAGTTTTGTTCCCCTGACCTTCAAGTGTTTTTATATGGGAATAAAATGTATTGAAGACTCTTAGTAAGCGGTTGACAAAGAGGAATTTGGTGTAATTATGATCAGTGGTTATTTTTATACTGTAAGTGCCAAAGCTTTACTACTGTTGAAAAGGAAAAAAAAAAAAAAACCAACTCTTTTAATAAAAAGATTTACAAACCAGATATGTAGTTCAAGAGATTCTCTTTGCTACTGTGGAATCTAGGAAGAAGACCTTTATTCTGATCTGGAGTAACATTGCCTTGAAACAAGATGGAACAAACATCTCTCTGAAGCATGAAGTAAACCTCAAGAGAATGTTTGTTGCTTAAAGACTTCCAGCTGTCCCCCTATGCCCCTGTAGAGCACAGAGACCCTCTGAGTATGTATGCCACGCTGCAAGAGGCAGACAGCCAGCTTTGTGGGAATAGTGGGGAGAGAGAAGGGGGAGGGAAAAGAAAATAGCCCTGTGCTGCATGGGAATGCAGGCAAAGAGCTGGTCCTCATTTGATTTTAAATCCTTGAGCTGCCATGGGCAGTGAGGCCAGGCACTTGCTTGAAGGCAGATGTGACCACCAATAAGCTGTTCTTGCAGCCCCAGCATCACTTCTGCTCTGAGGCGGGGGGGGTCAGTGGCTCCCAGCCACTGCTCCCTGCCTTGCCTCCACAGCTAAGGAGGAAGCCCAGACTCCATCTCTCTCTGCAGTCCTTTGATGAAGGATAACATACATGAGCATCTAATGGGCTTAGAGATTGTGCTACTTCACCCTTCTTTCAAATCCCAACTCTTCCATCTCCATTTGCCATAGGGCAAATGGAAATAAAAGCCATAACTCGGGTGATTTAAAGGTGCACTAGTGAGTGCAACCTGCACCCATGGAAATGTGTTTCTACCTTGACATAGCAAGGGGGAAAAAAAAGGCTAAATGAAAAACCCTTCAAACCCCTTTTAAAGCAAAGCTACTTTTGATTACAAAGACCAGAAATAACACTAAGACCTTTTAGCTTATGCTGCCAGCTCTGCAAAACCTGTGCAAGATTTGCAAATATAGCCCACTGAAGGTTCCTGTCATGATTCCTCAAACCACGTTGTTCTCTTGGCTACAAAATTGCTATACTGCTCAAGTCACTGAATTTCTCCAGATTGAATAAAGCATAGAATGAAAATAGAACTTGACTTCTTGACATGAGAAACACATAGGGTAGTTGTGTTCACAGATTGCTATCTATAGAGCAACCAAAACATTTGCAAATAGTAAAATGATTGCAGTAGAAATCAGTTCAATCCAAGCAATGCTCAAGAGCCAAATGAGTACCTAAAATACCCAAGAACTAAAAACAGCTTAGACCAAGACACAGAAAAATAATATCCTGTCAGAATCAATTCTATTAATTCTTCTTTTCCAAGTGAGGGTTATGTGTTCTGGGCCAGAGTCCAGTTGCAAAGATCTAGCTTAGTCACTTTGCTGCTAAGTAATTCACTTTGCAGACACACAGGCATTGCCCAACTGAATTGAAGTCACGGTCCATCTAATCACCTCAATTTAATCTCATAGCAACAACCACCCTCCCCTCTCCCTGCAGTAGTACTATGGGATAAGGTGCTTTAACCAGTGCATTTGCCTAAGCTCTCTGTAGCAGCTTACCCGTGCCTGGAGATGTAAGGGTTTATGTTACTCACAGAAATTCTGTTTACTACTTATTAGTGCAATGCTGGCTGTTTTGGTTGGGCGGCTAATCCTCTCCTTTTCAGCTATGCTTGGTACCCATTAGCAGAGTGCTGCCCAGAGACAGAGCAACTGTGGGGCTGCCCTGGCTGCGGGAAGCGGGGCAGCCCCTGCGCCTCGCGAGGGTGCCCCCCTCTCCGGGCAGGAGCTCTGCGCTCCTTGCAGCGGGTGAGGGTGAGGTGAGGGCCCATCCTGCACCGCGGGGAGCTCCCAGACCTCATGTGCTCTCGGCCAAACAAGGCGCAGCCACACTGAGCCTAGCAGCATTTAGAAGATAGTCTGGCCTTTGAGCTGTTCTTTTCCAAAGGAGCAGGAGGAATATTTCCACCTGGTTTGTCTTCCTGGAAAACGCAGAGCATCAGCTTGAGATATAACCTGTCAGGAACAACCAGCGTCAGGACAGTCAGGAAAGAAAATTCCCTGCTACCTGCTCCACAGATCTACAACAGGACTTCCTTTTCTTTCCCCCACTGAAGCTGAGGGTGATTCCACCCTGCCCTCCGTTTACCTGCACACGTTTGGAAGCTGTTCTTGTTCTGCCAGCAAGGGACCTGCCAGGGGCAGGGTGCCGTATGGCAGCGTGCGGAACGGAGCTTGTCAGCAGCCTGCTCTTCAAAACCGGCTCCGGTCCCCTCAGTTGATACCTGCCTGTGGAGACACACATGCCCTTTGCTATGGGAAACGGCCACGAAGCAGAGCTCTGCTGTCAGCTCTTAATCACTGCAGATATCAAAGTCATTCATTCACCGCTCAGCAAGAGATCGTTATACCTCCTAAGGAACAACCGTTATCTTACAAAGCACTGTTCATCTGGCCTGCTGTGCCCAGGGAAAGCTCAGGGCACTTCTGTTCCAGTCATCAGCAGGGACTTTGTACCAGCAGGGACTGAATCCTCCCTTCAGCATTTGGGCAGCTCCAGGCTTAACCTCACAGCACGGCAGAGCGCGGCAGTTTGAGCCTTGGTTCCAGCCCTGTGCTCTCCCACGGCTCTTGTCTGGAATAGCTGCTGCTCGAGTGCTGGCTTCACACAGGTTTCCTCCAAGAGGAAGGCTTCAGGCTAGTTGAAGTTGTCACAGCAGCCTTGGTGACAGCCACCTTAAAGGGCACGTTACGAGGAGGTCACCTCACACCTGGAGTTAGACCAAAGGCTTTCACCACCAAGTTGGACAAAAACTAGACAAGCAAGGCCAGATAGCCATGGACTTTGTGCTGGGGACGTGGGATGCTCCGGCACAATTCCCGACCTCCACAGGACCTTTGCACATCTCGTCATCTCAGGGCCCCGCCGGCACAGCAGGAGATAAGAGCATCCCTCTATGGTGCTGTAAGATGTGGTGCACAGGCTGCAAGTTACTCAGCTCCTCACGTCAGCAAGCCCACAAACCCCAGGGGAGATCCCATCTGCTTAGTTAGACATTTCTTAGCATCTCGTGTGGCAATCTTACCTCGAAGGTTAGTACCTATTAGCTTAGATCAGAAGACTGAACAAGGACAGCAAACAAATGGTAAATGATGAACAGGCATAAACCAGGGGCTGGCCAGGTGCTTACTACCAAGCTCTGTTTTAGCCAGTGCTTTAGAAGAGATGGACAAAGAGGTTAACAGATGCCTGAGGGAATCTGACAGCAGGTTATCCTGGTGTGACAAAAAAGGTATGTGAGGAATGGGAAAGCAGTAAAATAAGAGAGTCTGAAATCCAGCTTGTAAGATGCAAGCTAATAAAAACAGGAAAGACTCCAAACACTGATACTCTGTGGAAAGCATCATCATGGAAAGCAACCAGGGCAGCCAGAGCTGGGGTTAACACAGCCGACCAATGAGCCACAGTGCAACACACCATTTTTATTTCGGGTCACCATCTTCCTCTGTGCCCTACCTAATCCAGCCACTTAGAAATAGCCTCCTAGAGAGTTCAGAAAAGGAGAGCGAGGGGAAGGCTCCCTTTCAGGCCATAACAACAGCAGAGCCGTACCTGGGGCCTAAGACACGAGGAGGGCAAGACGAGCAAGTTAAGGAAAGTGTTAAGGAAAATACAGCACATGGATTGCAATCTGTTCAACTGCTCATACACCCTAGGAAGTATTTAAAGCCTCTTTGCTTTGTTTGCCTTGAACCAGTCTAGATGAAACAGGCAGGAAAGCAGGTCAAAGAACAACCCTGCGCTGTTTGCTGGGGAGGACAAGACACCAAAACCAGGAGCCCAGTGCTCACCCTTCAGCCCCAGCTCCTCACCTCCAGGCAATGCCAAGGCCCCAGTTCCTGCAGTCTAGCATCACCCTCCATCCGCATGGATGAGGCTCTCCCAGCTCCCGCACTGCGAGGTGGCAGCAGCGTGGCAGGCAGAAACCGTGAATCAGCATCACTGCTAGCTGCCTGGCAGCCACTGCAGGTGCCCCTGGGAGCTAAACCTGGAAAGGAGCAGCCTTGCTTTTGTTTGGCACATACTAAGCAACAGCACAGCACTGAGCCACAAGGGTCACCTGACAGAGCCAGGAGCTCACAGAAAGCCTTTACACCCCACCAGAGCTGGCACTCCTAGTCCCAAGCAGCTCACGGTCTACAAAGACTGTAGGAGGAGAACGTGCCACTTGTGCCTGAGAACATCATCTCTTCAGTCCCTGCTGGGGCTCGAACAGCTTCTGAATGCCCCGTGCTTCCTGCCTGCCCGAAATGAAGTCAGGAAGTGTCAGGTGCCTTCACTGCCTCATTCACATGCGTCCCAAAGGATTCTCCTTACCCAGCATATGTCCCACACAGAGAAGGCTCTGCAGGAGTCCCTGAGCACTCGCACCTCCTCCTGGACAATGCACAAGATATGACCTCAGCTTCTCAACATGCTGAGGAGGCCTTTAGGCAGCCAGCAGTAGTTTGAGATGGTCTCCAGCTTGCATCTACTTAACAACAGGCTGAGGTTCAGCCTCCAGCCGAGACTCATGTACTGATCTATCACCACAGTGAGATGAGGACCAGGTGGGGGAAAGCCAGGACATAAGTGTGCAGGCACATGCCCATGCCCATACACACAGGAATGCCTGGCCAAGACAGTGGTGCTCCTTCCTACCGTGCCACATGACAATAAAAAGCAGCTTACATCGAGTAGCACCAACTGCCATTATTTAGCACACTGCAGAAGGGTTGGTTGTTCCTCCCACTGGTCTCTGTGCCCCTGGCTGCTGCTTGAGCAAAGGGAATGAGTGCAGAGTTGCAGTTTGGTACCAGCTGAAGTCAGAGCTATGACAGAAGTGTTTATTGCAAAACTGTGGACTGTTCCTTGCCAAAATCAAACAGATTTCATTAAATTGAACCAAAAAAAAAAAAAAAATCTCTTTGAAATGGTTATAGCCATTGCCAGCAAAAAACGTGTCTGGACAGTTACTTTATTCATCTCACTGTGCTCCAGATTTGCACTTTGTTTTTCTAATCACAGCTCAAAATCTGCTTAATGCAAATTGTGCACCACAGAGAACGGAAGCGGCTTCAGGCAAGATGTTTCCCAGATGCCTGTGTCTGAACTCTGAATTGAACTCTCAGGGTATGGGAACAAGCATGTCAAACTCGCAGCAATGAGTCTCTTACCTTCGAGAAAGCAATTTGACCCTGCCTCTCTCACCCAAAGGCATGTGTCCCCAGCAGGTTTCAGAGCACTAAATCAGAGATTGCCTTGGACAAAGGACCCACTCCCCTTTCCCTGAGGAGGGAAAAGGATAATGGATTAGAAGCACCTGGATAAAACTACCCCCGCTGGCACTAAAAAGAGGAAAAAAAAGAAAAATAAAAACAAAGAAAGAAGGGGATCAGTTCAGTTTACAACTCAGATTTTTATCAATTAATTAAAAAGCTGGCCCCAAGCCAGGCTTTCATATCATTCCACGGGACTTCTAATGAACTGCTAAAGTCAGGACTACATAATAAACATAAACCTCCTTTTACCTGAGGAGACAAAATATTTGGATGACATAGGACAATAGACCCCATATAGCTACAGACTGTATGTTTATTTGTAAAACAGACTTATTTCTACATTAGCGGCCAATCTTGCACCTTCTTTCTGTAGTAGCAACAGGGAAGGATCTCATTTACAGATCACGCAATACTTGCTAAACACAGACTGCACGTGCTTCCCAATTTCATCGGTGATACTCCAGTTATTTCTGCTGGTGAGACTGTGACCAGAGAGGGACCACATCAGCCCAGGGCAAACTCAGTGATGAAACAGCCGAAGATTGGTGTGAATGAGAGTTATCCCCAGCTCATTGCAAGCATCGATCACAACCTCGTCGGCAGCCGAGCCGGATGGGGCAGCAATGAACTGCACTCCGCTCTGAACAGAGAAAACGGTAGGTGGAAGGATTAGAGAATGAAAAAAGCAAAATCCCCCAAAAAGCAGCTTGCAGCCCCAGTTTGTCACTAAATCCCACTATACTAAGTGCTGAACAGAGGCCTCCATTGCCCAAAGCAGTTCACAGGGGAGAGCCTCACACGAGCAGTCAGCTCTCCCCACAGCTCAGCAATGAGAGTAAAATGGTTCCTCTGGAAGCAGCAGGCCTTGTCTTGTTATTCTTAAGCAGTTTAATAAACTTCAATACTCTTTTCATCCCTAATCAACAAACTGAGCAATGGCTGGATAATTACTACCCCTGTGAGTGCAGTAACAACCAGAAACATCTCTCCCAAGACATGCTGCTCTAGCCAGCGCTCTCAGCGCAGAGCCATTCCCCTGTAGTGTGCACAAGATTTGAACAAAAGCACAAGCTGTGCAGATGTTTCATGGAGGCACCCTGATATCCTGGCCCTGCCATGACCTCACCCGTTTAGCTCTGTCGACGTTATCCCTAAAAGGGAAGAAGGCGTCGGAGCTGAGGGAGACAGCAGTCAGCTTGGCAATCCACTGCTTCTTCTCCGCTTCCGTGAGCTGCGCGGGCGCCTCCTCAAACATCGCCTGCCACTTCAGCAGCTCTTCATCCTGCCGGAACAGAGCGCCCGCTGAGCCCCAAAGCACCGCCGCCGCCAGCAGCGGCCAAGGGGACCGCGTCCCTTGGACACCCACCTCAGCTGTGTCCTCCCACAGCTCCACCGCTGCCAACTCCATGCAAGGGATTTTAAAACCCCAAGCGATGGTGGGAGCACATTACTCCAGTCAGCTTTTTTATCCTTCCATCCTTTTATCTCTGTTTTTTCCCTCCTCACCCCTTGAGGATTTTTTTCCCCTTTAATTACAAGATGCTCTGCTTGGCTGCCTGCAGTATGCTGCTCTGTAAATGCCAGCACACACACACACACACACACACACACACCAACGGGATTTGGTAGATGACTTAACACATGACAAACAAGCAGCTTGGTTTATGATTCACCTTCTGAAACAGCCACGGCTCCAGTTCTGCTACTCTTAAACAAGCAGCTGCGCTCACAGATGATTTGCTAAGCCCCAAGTCGAGCTCTTGACTTTTAATACTTAAAAAGGGCATACGATTTTCTTGTCTTACTACTGCTTGTAACAGTGAGGTCAGAGGGATTCTCAGAATTCAAAATGCCACACAGGCAAACAGCAATGTACAAGGAAAGGAGGGCAGGGATGAGGAGGCATCAGAAGTTTAAACATTAACTGTGACATTAACCCTTCCTCAGTGCTAGGGAAGCTGCCAGAAAAAAAAAAAAAAAAAAAAAAACATGCTGCAGGTTCCAGCACATGGGGCAGTGGTGCTTTCAGAAGCACCCAAGGAACAAAGTCAAGGACTGAGGTGGGGCTAAAGGTGACAGACAACCTTTGTCCTAATAGAGATCTTAACCTTCAAAAAGTCTGACCAGTTCCAAAACGCTGATCAGAGTAACTAACCAAGACCTCTCTTGCCTCAGGTTCACTCACCAACTACAAGTCTGCTCAGTGAGGAGTCAGAATGAAACAGCCCAGTATGGGTAGAGGGTATAAAACGCTCAGCTTACTGCAGAGGATGCCCTCCGAATGATTTTGAAGTGAGCTATGAAAGGGTGAAAAAATGGCTGAAAGAGGGAAGACCTAGGTATGAGGAGGCCTTGCCGGGTCCTCGCCTGCATGGTTGGAGTTGCCCTTGCAGCTCTGGTTGGCAGAAGCTGGACTCTTTAGGGAAGCTCCTTGGCCCTTACCTCCCCGATGGTCCCGGTGACGTACTGATCAATGGCGTTGGAGATCTCTGCTCTCTTCACACCTGCTTTGAACTTCATGGAGAGCACGCGCGGGTGGTGCCGGAGCCACCAGTGGTTCGCCTTGTCCCCAGCCAGACGCGTGCAGTGGATCCGGGACTGCTGGCCAGCTCCAATGCCTATGACCTGGAGCGTGCACACAAAACAGTCATGTCTTGCTGCGTGCGGATCATAATCAAAGCTGCATTCCAGCCAAGCAAGCAGGAAAGACCTCCCACAAATTAGCTGCTCCTCAGTGAAGCAGCGAAATTGCTCAGGTAATTCTGCAAGGGCAACTCTGGAAATACCCGTATGCCTAATCCTGTAGCTCCCTACACTTGTAACTTCCACAGGTCCGCTGAGCCAACAATCACACTGAGGACTCTGCATCCTCTTATCCATCCAAACAATATCTGGGCCCCAGCCATATTCCAGACTTTTTAAAATCTCAGTTTGAAAATAATAACGATTTTTAAGACAAAACAAAATCCTGTCAGATATAGAAACAAATATGACTACCAAGAGATGGTAACCTGCCTACCTGATCTTGGAAAAGGGACTTTAGATACAGGATTCAAGCCTGAGTCTGGGCCACCCACACAACATGACCTTTCCTGGTGGGCCTGGCATACACAGCTTGAACAGGTCAGCTGTGGTATCTGGTGGATTATGGAGTAATTTGTCTGTCAAGGCTGCTAAGCAGTAAATCTACTGCCGAATCAGGAGGTTAGCCAGTAGGACCATCACATCACTTGAATTATCAAGGCCCTGCTCAGGAGCTGCCAACACACTTCCTACCCTGCCATCTGCCAGAATGCCTGGGATTTTAAAATTAGCTGCCTGCTAACCCCAGGCCTTATTAAATACGACTTGTGCTTGCTGTAAAACAGACGTAGTGCTTCTGGGAGCAGGATCTGAAAGGTGATTTCTTTCCCCCCCCCCCAAGAAAACTTCAATAATACTATGGTGTTTGCTCCACTTCCTTTTGCTTCTCTTTTCCAACCACTTTCTTTGGAGTCCAGTTATCATCAGATACTTTAACCTCTGCCAATTTTTCAGCTACATTGCAGATTCAAGTATGTAGAGACTCTGGCCTCTGGTGGTCTGGTAACCCTGGAAGCCATCTGTCACAGCATGAGGCACAATGCAAACAAGCTCTCACATTCCTGTCTGGGCAACCTTGACCTGCGAACAAAGACAACTCTTAGGTTCTTACACTGCTGGAAGATAAATGTGGCTGGGGAGATCTTGGTTGCTGGACATTGGCAGTGCAAGAGAACTGATGAGACCTTCATCCTCCCCCTCAGGAACCAGGAAACTGAGTGCTGTCATGTCACCATATTATGCTTGTCACACCTGAGTAAACTCAAGGCAGGACCCAAACCAAGCAATGCTGTGGTGTTTGTGGCATTCTGTGCATCTCTTCAGCCAAAACCAAACAACAGCTTGACGTGTAACTACAGCTACTGCCTGCCACTAGCTGTGAGCAAGGCCGGGCCTCAACAGCCACGCTGGCTACAGGGCACTGACGGAGTCCCCACTAGAGCCTCTGAGGGTGGAGGCCGCCCATCTCTCGGGTGCACTGTTTACTGCAGTGCCGGTCTCAACCTCCACCAGCAGCATCGTCTGTGTTAAATACTTGGAGAATCTCAGGTGCCTGCAAAAACTGATCGCATTTTCCCTCAGGATCACAAGGGAAGAAGTTTGTGCTATTGATCTACATCTTGCAAACACCATCTGTCTGCTCTTACAACTGGCAAGTGCAAGCGACTGAGCTGGGGTCTCTTGAACTCCAGACTGCCCCTCCTCAGCCTTGTCTCTGCCATGACAGCATGCCAGGCATGACCCCCAGGCACACAAATCATAAATGTAGCCACCACAGCTGTGAAACTTGGGCTGGTAACTTCTCTATGGTTTTCAGAGCTCATGGAGCTTGCTCTCCACAGAGAGCTCCTGACTTTGCAAACCAGAGGTCTGTCAGGAAACAAAAATCTTTTCCATAATTCCCTCCTCCTCCGATGAAGCCACAGCTGAACTGTTCACCAGATCCTGCTCGCATGGGGGACCACTCCAGGGACACTGCTGAGGCCAGTGGTTTTGGCCAATACCTCAGTTTCCAGCTCAGCTAGACTGCAACAGATGGTAAAGCTATAAGTTAAAGACTGCCCTCAAATGAATGAATCATTGGTCTTCTCATTCATCAAGACACAGTGACTTCACCTCTTACCAGAACCATAAAACATGCTGCTAGACACTCTTGCCCCAAAAAGCAAGTGAAAAACCTGGGCTGCTCCCTGATACCATCTGCTCAGCTATAACAGAACAGCTATCAGTGCTTAATAAACCATAGGGGTAAGTATTAATATTACTGTAAATATAGATAATAAGTTTCTTGTGATTTGGTGACACCTTCTGCCTGACATTCACTCCTCATGTTTTATCTGTGCTCACATCTGCCCTATTTAACCTTCAAACTTACAGAGGACCCTGCATCTCAAGGGACATTAGCACTAACCCAGGGAAGTTTATGGTCTCATCTGGGAAGCTTTTTCCTTTCCCCCTGCAGAGCCGCTTAGAAGTGCTTAATGCCAGAAAGTTGCCCCATGTGTCACATCGTTAATTGTAACTCAGCTCTCAGAGGGGGCCTAGCAAAATGAATTAGACTAAGGTAACTTTTAGCTGAGGAAGCTGCTGGTGGAGGGTATTGAACAGATTGCTAATACCAGAGCCAAAATACTGAGAGATTAAGTTTCAAAGAAATATGATGCAATATGCCAGAAATGATGGTTTTCTAAACAGAATGGTATCTTATCTTCACGTAGCATGTTGTGAGCTGTGGCTTTGCCTTAAGGAGACAGAACTGGCCAGCCTGCTGCAAGCCCTGGCTCTCAGTTGACAAGGGCAGTGGCAGTAGGAAGTTCTTCCAGGCCAAAGCTGCCAGTGCCTCCACTTCCCCAAACACACACACAGCCTTCTTATGGGCATATACATGAGAAATCAAGCTGTCCTACCTGTCGGCATCCAATCACCCTTCACAAAAACAGCATTTTTCCTTTTCTCCGAGCTGCCTGAAACACCACTTTGTGACCTGACTTTTTTCAGAAGGGCAACCCGAACTTTGCCTCATATTCAAAAATTCCAAAATGGCAAGAATTTTGTCCTTTGGTTAGATAAAATATGTCCAGCCTCTGTACGGTCTTCACTGGCACCCCCAAATCAGACAAGAGAAAAAACAGCGGCTTCTCTGTCTCCTTCTGATGAGCCCCCATTGCTCTAAAAGGCAGGTCATAACAAGAGTTAGGGAAGAACATGCTGATAACATACATTTGTGGGAAAGAGAGGATTTAGAAAAAGTGTGGTTTTTTTTTTTTGTTTGTTTGTTTTTTTGGTATAAAATGCTTGTTTCTGTGCAATTCTGCTGTGGAAGATTTCTTCAGTCTAGACTGGATTTTCTGGTCCAAGGAGACAGACTTTCCTCAGAGTTCAAAAGGTTGAGCTTCTGCTTAATATAAACCATAGACTTGTACCTAGGAACTCCCTATATTGTTGCCTGTCTGAATCACATATTCCTTCCCCATCTTCCTCGTTTTGTTTCTCGCCACACCTCATCTCCTCCTTTCCCAAATGCTGGCTTGCTCCTACATCAAAACTTGGTTGAAATCTCCAAAGTCTTCCACAAGGAAACAGCTCCCACTGTTTTCTGCCTGTGGCTACACAAGAAATAACTACGTGTCTTTCAGAGCTTAATCTACATCTACTGGGGATCAAAAAGTGCTTAAGCGGAAACTATTTAGCCTCGAGTGAAAGGCGTCAATAACACAAGGTGGGTAGAAAGTCAATTGATTAAAAAAAAAAAAAAGAAAAAAAAGAAAGAAAAAAGAAAAAGAAAAAAAAAAGGCTTGTTGAGTGAAAAAAATCAAGAACTTCTTCACCAAAACATTTCAGCTCACGGGAGAGATCAACATCCCCCCATTGCTGGAATACTGTGCAAAAGCACAGAGTGGAGGAGATGGATAATGCCCAAAGGATCCTCGCAAAATGATCCAGACTGGTCTGGATTTACTCAGATTTACTGTGAGTAATAACTGAAAACAGAGCCTTGAATACATTTGGAATTATAAAGACAAAAAAGCACTTTGCAATTGAGAAGACAAATAACAGCAAAAACTGACAAATGTCTGTGTCATTAGAGGAAAACAGTAAGGTAAATTTTATCTTCATATGCACAGAAAGAAGAAAAAAACCCTTCAACTGTTAATTCTATTTTAAAGCACAACGGTAACATTAAAAGAAATTATAAATCAACCTGTTAAATCATTTTGACTTCCCTGTGCTGAAAAGCAGATAAAATAAGTGAAAGTGTTTATTGCAATTAGTGGCAGCTGGCTTCCTGCAAATTAAGTGTCACTTAAGTCCATAAATGCTTCCTCCCACTCCATCCTTTCCTATGATTTTGTAAATGCAGAGCAGCAGCCCTGACTGGAACAGTAGATCCACTCACGATCCCAAGTAAACCAAGCTGTCAAAAAACAAAAAACAAACAAACAAAAAAAAACCTTCTGAAAAATTTATAAACAAAAGTTTTACTAAGGAATAGGAGCAGTATGAGGCTGAAATACCCCTTGGAAAACCAAATGCAATGGAATTGAAAGAATGCAGGATTTCCCAGGCTTGATCTGCAGAACCCAAACACATCACATGATAGAAGTAAGTTGGAAATGTTTTTCCCTGGCTGTTTCTAACCTGTATTGGTTCTGATTTGCAGCCAGATGTCCCTGGATACAGCTGTTTCTTATGCCTTGGTAGGCGATACAACCAGTTAGGTCTTTATCACACTACCAAGAAGAATCTGAGGTAACCAGTATCTTGATGAAATGGTCTTACTCCACACCTTGTTTCTTCTTCTGTTTCTAACTTAAGAGCACCAGTCTTGGTGCTTAACAGTCTCATGAAGCATTTCAGACATTTTAAACCTAGAAAGGAGGTTCTGTCTGGGCTCCTGCATCATTACCTATAGCATGCCACACTTGACTATTTTTGGATCGTAATCAATCTCTTTAGAAAGACATTAAGCTGTGATTTAAAGTCCTCAGAACAGATTCATCACCTCCTCAAATAAGTGATTGCAGTGGTTGCTGACCTTAACTGTTCAGAAAAGACACTTCTTTCTCAGGGCAGGGTATGGACCTTTGATCCTGGCTTTTCCTGTCACATACACAACAAGCCAAGACAACACACACACACACACACACACTTTTATTTTCAATCAAACCACATCCCTGTGAATAAGCAAAATATCATTGAAGCCAGGCTAGTTAGATCCCTAGCTAGCCACACTGCTCCTCACCCCTCCTGCCTTCTCCCTTGCATATGGTAGATGCATTACCACACACATTCCAGAAAAAGCTGCAGCACCACGAAGTCCATGCTTACAAAAAGCACTAGCGAAATTGCCGCTACGTTAACGGAAAAGGAGCAGCAAAATAGCAACAGCTTTGTTCTGGGGCTACAATAATTAATGCTCTTGTGGGCAGAGAACCCCTTAAAAGCAAGGGGGGAAACAAAACAAAATGGAGAGAAAGAAAAGCCTGTTCTCCAGAGATGTGGATCGCAAGAACAGTAAGCTACGATCCCAGAAAATACTGCAAATGCTGCAATGTTTGCAGGCTGTAACAACAATCTGACGCACATAGATGAGTACAACTGCAAACAGAACAGCACTGCAGTTCATTCCCTCTGTCTGCACCTGGAAGGTACACTGCTTAAACCATTTTGCAGCTTTATGATGCACCAAAGCTCAAGAATATTAAAAACAAAATCTATGTTTCTTTTTCTTCTATAAAATTTTATTTTACAAAAAATAACCCAACTCTGTGGAAAAGGTGCCATGGAGAGCTGAGGACACACTAAACAGCATCACAAGAGTGAGCCATTGGGCAAAAATATAGTTTTTAGTACATTTACAAGAACTTCTGGATAACTGATTTAAATTGAACATTGTGATAATTTGGAAAGAAGGAAATTTTTTTAAATTTCAAGATTTATGTTTCACCTACACATTTGCTAAGGCCTTTGTAAGTCCCAGTATCTATCATAAGCTCAAATGCAGAAAGAGCAGAAGACTTCCAATGTCCCAAGGCAGGGGGAAAAAGGAGCAAATGAACACACCTTGCATATTTAAATCAAACCTAAGAAGCATGTGGACAACCAAAATCTAGCTTCGAAAACTACTGTGATGTCCTAAGCTCTATACAGATGTCCTAAGGCTCTATACAGACTACAACAAATGTACAAGTCCTCAAAATAAATAATTAAGAATAGTCAAAAAGAAATGA
This sequence comes from Nothocercus julius, assembly GCA_013398735.1. NCBI lineage: Eukaryota > Metazoa > Chordata > Aves > Tinamiformes > Tinamidae > Nothocercus > Nothocercus julius. The sequence continues at coordinate 895,042 of VZSV01000046.1, forward strand.
TTTAAGGCATAAGAATTTTCTGCAACTTTACCCTGTAAATGGCCAATCCTCACCATCATAAAAACTAAAAAATAAAAGATCACCGTGGATTTTGGGTTCTGAGGGAGCCTCTGAAGAGGAACAGAGCTTCGCTCTGCATAGCGCTGCCTAGGGCAGTCTGTCCGTAACTGCTTCCTGCATGCTAAGTGATTTTCAACGTGGTGCCTGACAAAAACCCACTCAGAGCAGCTTGGCTTTGCGAGCCCAACTCCCCAGAGGTGCCCAATTCTGTTACCTGCCCATCCTTGGCATAGCAGACGGAGTTGGACTGGGTGTATTTGACAGCAATGCTGGCAACAATCAGGTCTCGGACAGCAGTCTCGGGCAGCTGAAATGAAACAAGCCCTTGTCAACAGCCTGTTTGGACAGGTGGCACCCACGGCTGTTTGCTACTGCCTAATGACCTGCAAACCTCCAGAACCATCAGAAGTACCACACCATAGCAGGGAGGAGAACAAGACAGCCAAAGATACCCCACTTTGTTCAATTGCTAACAAATTTTGTTTAGATTTAAAAAACTACAGATGATTGGTTGGGGAGCTCATGTCATCAGCTAGAAGGGACAAGACTCAATCTTAACAGGTCACGACAGCTCTGTCACTGGGCCAACTCATGCAGTGTCTTCTGTATTTTCTGGCTTTCATCAGAAATGCTCATAGGCAAAAAGCTGAGTACATGCTTAAGTATGCAGAAGACTAATAGCACTAATATCTACAGATTCTACATTATGTATTAAGTGTATTCCATTACTAATCTGTAAAAATGGTTTTCATTACCTCAACATCTGAACTTACTCCTGAGCCCAAGACTAATAACATGCTCATTAACATCTGCTTTTTAAATGAGAACAAGGTTGAGGATGAAAAAATAACTGATAACTTTCTGATGATGTGAGCTTTACAGGGTGAGGAACATCAGTGAGGCCACAGTTTATACAGTACACTGTAAACCAAGGGGAGAATTAAACAATGAGTCAGAGTGAGATCACATTAGATCCTTAGCACATGGCTTTCTAACCAGAAGAAATTAAACAAGGTAGCTTCCTATTTATATGAAATACAAATATTTTGGTAGTCAGAGATAAAGGAAAAAGTCCAGCTCATCTTATTTATGTAAAGAATCAGAACAAAGGCAAACTACCCTCTTTTGTCCAAGTATATTTGGCCCAGAGTTCCTTATGTTAGTTCGCCAAAAGCTAATTTAAGCTCATTAAAGCCTTTCAGAAGCTCTTAAAATAGCACAGTGCTAACTCCCTTGATGAAAGCATACCAACTCACTCCACCAAGCTTTATGCTCATTTATCAGTCTTCTGACACTCACATTTTTATTTTTTGTAACAATATTCTTGAACAATGACCGGTCGATGACTGCATTGTTCCTCTTCTGCATGAGATGCAATCCATAGAGGGTTCGAATTTCATTGTCATCTGGTTCATAAGCAGGATCCATCTAAAAGCCAACAGACAGGCCAATAATAAAAGTCCTCAAAGCCAACATTCAGTAATAGCTTAGGTTAAAAAACATTATAAGGAATCCAAAAGAAGTGAACTGATAAGAAGAAACCACGCCAGATTATCAAAAGTAATTAGAAGTAATTGGAGCAGCAAGGTCTTAACAGCATGAAGGGACATTCACAGGCTGGTGAGAGGTAATGTAGTTTGGAAGCCTGTATACCAGTGTCTACCTTGTGAGACACACACACAGTACTACAGCCTTCCACAGAAAGGTAGAAAGCTTCTGAGCTGCTTCGTGTGTGCCTCAAGGTCCAATTCCCACCCACTCTGACTTAAAGGCAAATAGTGAATATGATTATTTCCAGAGATACATTCTCTTGGGGCTCATCTCCACACAAGCATGCAATACAATGTATGTCAACATAAGGAACAAATTTAAAGGGGAACTGTTAAACTGACTTAGGTCTGCATATGCATGGATTTATTTATAATTATTGTAGCCCCAGTTCATTAAGACACAAAATAAGCCAGATCAAATTAAGGCTACTAATTCTAAATAGGAGCACACATCCACTTTATGTGGTTTACCTGATCTATTGAAGTTCACTCAGATCAACTTTCCTTAGCAACACTGTGCAGACAAGCCCTGAAGCTAAAGGCTTAACCAATACAACCTCACCCTTGAAAGCTAATTGAATTCAGGAGGTAATCAGCTGCCAAGATTGTCTGCAATTTCATTCCTGCTTGCCTGAAGCACCTGAGCCATCTTCTACAGCTCCCTTGGTAGTAACATTGCAATTGCAACTTCAGCTAAGCCTTAGATTTTCTTTCTGTAATGGAATACTCAAGTTCTTTGCTCATTTGTCTCCCAGAGTCAGGCTGTTTGGCTGCTCTGACAACATTGTGTAATATTAGCTATGTTCACCCCATCTGGATGATTCTGAAGTCCCAATAAGCAGTAGGAGAACTAGGAAGGCAACCAAACACTTATTCGAGAACACCACCTTAACACTCCTTGACAAACATCACTGTTACAGTATGGAAAGGTGTGCCATCCCTGGGTCCGAACTGTGCCTGTCCTGCTGTCTTCACCACTAATTTCACAGATCATCCTACAAACAGTTCCATGCACTGTGGAGGGGTCTTCAGCAGATTCAACGTTATCTGGACATTAACATCTGTGGAAAGCAGGTATGGGTAGAGCTGCAGAGGGTTACAGTGGAGCAGGAATACAAACCTGAAGGACACAGTAACTACCATTCTTCTTTTTGGCAAGGATTTTGAGAGCTTCTTCCTCATAGCCAGGAGCTACCACACCATCAGATACCTGCAACACACAGAGATCTCAGTTTCCGCAGGGCGGAAAGAGCAAAAGAAGAGCTATCCTGAAAACTCCACCTGCCATCCCCAGGAAGGCAATAAAAGCCCACTTCTCAGGGCTCTATATACGCCATACAGTACCAATGGCACTAGTGTCATGTTGGTTCCAAACCTTCCAACAGCAAAAAGGTCCTAGAAGGAGTTACTAAAAAAAACCTCACCAATACTTCAAACACAATAGAACTAATAAGTAATCTCTCTCCAGGACAGGACTGCTGGTAAAACACATATCCATTCTCCACCCAACAGTAAACATGCCGTTAAACACAGGCACAAAACCTTTTTTTTTTTTTTTTTTCTCTCAACAATGACTTGCCTGATGATACAAAGCATCTGCAAGAGAAATGCTTTAACAGCATTAAAACAGAGAAAAACAATTTACATTTAGAGCCATAAAGTGTTATTTTCCTCTCATGTTCTTATCTCTAGCTTAAAAAGTAAGAGCATACCCTATGTTATCTTCACAAACCAGTCACATGTGACCTTCCATTTGTTTGGCAAAAAGGACTTTAACATATAAGAAACAGTCCTTTGCATTTGCTTTCCTCCTCTCAGGTAAGTGAAGGAACTAAGAGGATGAGTGTGTTAGGTAAAGCATTAAGTCCCAGTTGTTTAACTCTGCATTAAATCTAGTGACTTGTGCAATGTGGTCAGCTAGAGAGATAAAGCCAAAGGTAAAAGCGTAAAAAGAGTGTAAAATGCCTGATGCTCCAAATAACTGGTATCAAGTGGCAGGCAGCAACCTACACCTGCATTCCCGCAGGCAGGAGGCCAGCAAGCAGGTTGGTGGGTCCTCCCTTAGAGCTGCATTCCCGCAGGCAGGAGGCCAGCAAGCAGGTTGGTGGGTCCTCCCTTAGAGCTGTTCAATCAGGCGCTAGTGACAGTGTAATCAAGCCTTATTTCCTGAGGCCTCATCAGGGACACTAGTTTGTAGTCACTCTCGGAGAGCAGCATTTGAGCACTGCTGTTTCCAAAGCTCTGCCATGCAGCCAGGTTTCAACTGGTGTGAGGAAAAACTTCTCAGAAGATGGGTGAGAATTCTGCACCCCAGATACTGAACTACACAAATGGACCAAGAAATAGCTTGAAATAAAAGGGATCACAATCCCCCAGTTGTTTGAACCGAATGGCCATTGTAAGCGAAAGGCTCCGTCCAGAGTTGCTCTCCCTTTTGTACCAGAACGATTTGTTGCTCTTTGACTAACCTCTCTGGAAATAATTTTAGCAGTAGCCAAATCGCAGATATCAGACAGAGCAATGAAGTCACCAAAAGACGACATCCGATCAGCACCTGCAAAATCATATTTTCTGGTAACTTATTCAACTACAGCACAATACAAAAAGCTCTTTGCTCCTACAAACCATTTTTCCACAAAAGTTGGTAATTTAACCCCAAAGCAGAAAAATAGACCATATAAAAAGAACAAGAATGAAAAATCCTACCTCAAACACATGCATCTTTAAATATTCCCATAGCTCAGATACTCTTCCTTCTTCACTGCATTTGTCAAAGCTCTAACTGTAACCACTACCTCCGTTAATGCTAGCAGTTCTGCTGTAGCCATGATAGCAAGAGGACACAGGAGAGGAAAGGTTTGTACAGAAAGATATTTTAGTTGGGAAACAGTTGGAAAATAGGCACTTATTCAAATGCATATAGCCCCATTAGGCTTTTCCTGCAAGAAAGCAGACCCAAAAATGTAGCTAATAGCAATTAATAATACGTGTAATCTTTTCATAATGACACAGTGGAGTATTAACAGCATTCAGCCTGTCACTTGATGCTTTCCAACTCAACTTCAATTCTTCAGTCAATGCCACTTTAAAGCTTTGTTTTTCTACTGATCATGCAATGGTTTTCTGTGGGCAATGATCAAAGGTGAGCCCTGAAGTAGTGAAAACAGAAACCCATGCCCGTTTACCTTACCAAGCAATTTGTTTTATTTCCCATAATCTGTCTTGATTCTCCTCAATTGTCATGGACAATGAGAGAACTTGACAAGTATCTCAGCTAAACAGAGGGAGAAATTGCTGTTTACTTATTTTAAAGCTTTTTTTTTTTTTTTTTTTTTTTTGGTGAGCTCTCAACTACAAAAGCATTTAAAAAAAATTCCTCCACAAAATGAACAGCAGAAACAATTTTGCTCAAACGAATACTCCCTACTGCTCCGTCTGCGGCTGAATACTATGTGCTACCAGCACAGCTGTTTGGTCACTCACAGATCCTTCAGCCAAATTTCCCACTAACATTTTTGTTTCATTAATAAAAAGCACTTTATAGGTCTTCCATATATACCATAGAAAGAACACACTCTAAAATGATTTAGCCTCTTTGGAACAATATTCAAGTTCAACTCATTTTGAGAGCAATTTTTGATTTGTTCATTTAGCCTAATAATCAGATCCTTATGGAGAAGGGCCTACAAGGGAGGAGCACACTGCAAAGAGAAGAGCCTGCCAAGTGCCACGCATGTTGTCCAGAGTTGAGCACTAGCTCAGTTCTTCAGACAAGCTAGTTTATCCTTGGGCCTCTCACCTCTGCTGCGTGCATAGGCACATGCTAAGGGTGTTAGGGTCTTGTGGAAATCATGCACCATGCAGACTTGGGCCTCCTCCTCACTGAGTGGTATTCCAACAGCAGCACCTAGTGGGAAATACAAGCAGGACGCTCAGAGCAGAAGCTTTTTCTGGTCCCAACCGCTGGAACTTCTCCAAAACCATCAGGGTAGAGGGATGCAGACAGACCAGTGGCAGGGCCTGCCAAGAGGCTGTTCAAAGAGAAAGGCAAGGAGCCACCCTACCTGCAGGGCTGACGTGTTTGAAGGAGGCTGCAGCAGGAATGCCTAGGGCCTGCCTGAGTTCCTTCACCAGCTGCCAGGCATTAAGAGCATCACACAGGTTGATAAACCCCGGAGAGCCATTCACCACTGCAGAGTACAGAGACACATTAAAGCATGCAGACCCTTGTCCCTGGTGATGAAGTGAGAGAGACTTCTCCTATCAAGAACCAAAGTCACTATAAAACTGTTGTTTCAAGATACACAGTTCCTTAGCTTGGGACTCACCTGTCAGAGGAAGTTTTGGCCTCAATGTGTAGAGCTGTGCAGGACTCTGGTGGGGGTTCATGCCATACCTCAGGGGCAGCTGGGACACCCCCTTGCTATACTCCTTCCTGAAGTAGTCAGAGATGGCTGCATCATACTGAGCAGTGTGGGTGAAAGCCTGGGGGCAGAATGGGCAAGACTCAGGAACTTATGATGGATTTCACATTTAACAGAAACAAATAAATGAAAGTCGAACGAGCCTGGCCCTTCAGTGTGAGCAAACGTGAGCTACCTTCAGCGCAAGCTGACGTCTGGTTTCCATGGAGGTGTCTCCGTCCTTTAATGCCTTCATCTCATTAGCCACCGAAGAGTAGTCTGCAGGGTCACACACAACTGTCACGCGAGCATGGTTCTTGGCAGCTGCCCGCAGCAAGGCAACTCCTCCTGGAAGAGAGGAGCATGGAGGCGTGAAGCACGTCCCTTCTGGGCAGAGCACAGCCAAGACTCATGTCTGAGGCCAGGAAAGGGCACACACTAATCAAACATCTGTGCCAGATGAATGTGCATAGCTTCCCCAGGTCTGCAAACAGAAAGGACTGCTACAGTGCTCCTGAAAACATACATGGCAAAGTCAATCAGTTGACTGAACGAACCCACTGGTGAATCTGGTTGGCATTAACTCATTAATTGCCCTTTGCAGAAAGGGACAGAGCTACAGAGCAAGATGGGATGAACAATTTGGTCAGAAAGCCTTCAAGCAGCACAGGCAGATGCTGAAGACGACAGCTGTGTACAGACATTGCTTAAGCACATCCTCTGCAATGCTGAGCACAGGGTAGATGTACTTCTACACCGCTGAGCAAACGAGGTTGTCTAATATCTCTGCAAATATTAACAAATCATGCTCTCGTAATCTGTGCAAGACAAAATGCCATGCTTCCCCCTCAAATTCAACTCAACACAGCTAATAAAACACTAAAGATCATGCAAGATACTAGGCTGTTGCAAAGGAAAGTGGAGGCTGGCACTGCTACACGCAGAATGAGTACTACTCCATAAAACATTTATTAGAGAGCTCTGCTGGGCATCATTTGGACTAAACGACTACACGAAAATTCAATCCCCATTCAGCCTTGTGGCACAACACTGTGCCTGTGCTGTTCGCAAGCTGCCAGGCAGAGATGCAGCGGTGAAGGAAAGGCAAGGCCTTTTGGGGTTAATAACCAGCAAGGGGAGCAGAACTGCTGATGAGATTACTCTCCCACACAAGCAGACCAGCCTCTGTCCTTGTAATGGCTTCCTGCAGCGCAATTTTCAGTGATCCCTAGAGCACTTTCTGTGGTTCAGCGTCTTATCTCCAGAGCTCCTGGTTTTTATTTTTTATTAGGCTGCCACAGGCTGCAAAAGAGGCTTAATCAGCGCTCCATCTATCCTTTCAAGCACAGCCTTCTGCACATCAGGATCTTTCCTTTGGGCAGCGAAGGACTTCCCCAGCTCAGCAGCATGGCTTACCAGCCCACTACAGCCATTTACTATTGCCATTTTAATTTTAGCTCTGCTTAAAATTAATGAGGTTTACCTAGATATGCTGACTTTCTCCCCTGTAGCCCTCAAGGTCTCTGGCCAATTTGGATAGAAGTTCACTGAAAACAGAAAGAAACGTGGAGAACATACGAAAGAGGTGTCCCTTCTTCCTGTCCTCCCAGAGGAAGGAGACTGCAGCATAAGCTGCAGCTCTACCACTCTACTAGCTCCTTACTACAAGCTTTGTAATTTCAGGGGAGAATGTCACAAGAATTAGTTTGCTAGTGGCAAACAGGTTAGTTCCGCAGTCAGTTCTCTTCTAGCAGCTGACAGATTAATGCTAAACCATGTTCTGCTTCCTTTGTGAGCAATACCCCTGTTATATGTTGCAACCTGGCTCCAGTCATTCATTCTTATTTGGCAATTCACATGGACATGATGCACATGTTGGGGGACAGCACTGCTCCTGTAAAACAGAGGCTCAGAGATCATCCTGCAACCACTGCTGGGAATGATGGACCCACATGAGGTAAGCAGCCAGCTCATGTGAAAGGGGACACTTCAATGAAACCCCAAGATCACAGCACATGTCATGATGCGCTAAGTTGCAGCACCAGGCTTTCTCTCTTCTTCTTCTGGCCACACACTGGAATGGTTTAATTCCTAGGACCACGGCTTGATAAGCATGAGCAGAGCAAGATAGCATCCTAAGGAATTATTATTCCAATCCCTGTTTTCCAACATCACAGCAGACAAACCAAGGTGTGTGATGATCTTTTAAAGGTATGCAAGAGCTTCAGACAAAGAGGAAAGGCAGAAGCATGAAGTCTGCATGGAGAAAATGCTTTTCCACTTGACTTACCAATATCAATCTTTTCCACTGCCTCTTGTACAGTCACACCTGGAGAGGATACCGTCTTCACAAAGGGGTAGAGGTTACATACTACAACTCTAAGAATTGAGGGGAAAAAACTAGGTTACTCATGAAGAGAAAAAAAAAAAAAAAAAAAAAAGGCCAAGCTCTACTTGATACGTGCAAAATATTATCAGTGTTTTTTTTTTCCCCTTGGTCCACCAACTGGCATGAAAAACAGCACTCAGATTCACTGCAAATTTAGAACATAAGAGCATAATCAATCAGTTTAATTTTCCATTTTTTCCAAGTGACCTACATGCCACCTTCTGTGGTTTTAAAATACAAACAGTGTGTGAAATCCCAGAGGTATGCAATGCATAATTTAGATCACATAAAACTTCAGTGGTTCATTAAAACAGAGGGAGGGCTGACTTTCCCCTCTCCAGATAAAACTGGATCTTACTGTAGTTAGTTTCTTGAGGTGATCACAACATTTGTCTCCCAGTTTATTACACTGAAGCAGCAGGAGTCTATTTCAGAAAGCATGAAGAAATAACTTCTGTTGAAGCTTATATATGTGCTCAGCACACTGTATAGTACAACATATGGCACAGTGACAGATCGTATCTGTTTTGACATTCCCATACAATGTTTTTGATCTAAAAGAATGAATTTCCTTTCTTGTTCTGAATGTATGAAGGTATTGATCCCTGGCACATGCCAAGTAGTGGCAGTGCATTGCTGTGATGCATACATCTTGGTCCAACTTTAATATTCCTTCGTTTCCATGCTGCATGATGAATTTGAGAAGGATGATCAGCGTTCAGCATGGCTTTCAGAACCCCTTATTTCTCTAAGGGCCCTGTCCCATTTATAACACCTTGTCCCCTATTACTACACTTTCTCATTCATGCTTCTGACCTGCTGCAAATTGCCAGGACTCTGTGTACTTTATCATTGCTCATTGTTTTATCTATGGAAGTCCAGATAATCAATATAAAGATTTGCTGCCTTTACTTGCTACCTTGAAAATGCAACTTTAATTCAGCTATGCAAATACCCTCCTGCTGAATATCAGTGCTTTTTGCTTTTATGTAAGACTACCAAAATCCAAATTATTGCTCTGGATAAGAGGGCACTGTAGATAAGTCACTGATGTAAAAATGTCACTCCTCCTGCAAATCAGCAGAAGCTGTTGTAATATGCAACACACTCTGAAAAGCCACCACTGCTGAGCAATCTGTGAAGATTCCTATGGTTTAAAATGTCAGGTTTTCAAATTCAGCCAGGAAATCCATTCATCCTATGCATATCAACTTTTTAAGTTCCTTTCAAAAATGAAAATGGATTCTGGCCACCACAATCAAACTATATCTCCCATTTGGGCTAGAACTACAATTTACTATGCTCAAATTCTGCCATGCATTTCTAAATCAGGAGCTACCCCTTAAGACAGAATTTGGTTATTTACAATCACTAGCTAGAAGTTAAACCCAATTACTTAAATATAGTCCCAAACTGTCACAGGAAAATATTCTAACAAAAATCAGCATATTAACAAAAACAGTAAGAAGAATTTGGTATGTGTTAGTGCCTGAGGTGCATTACTTTTCTGTTTCTGGTTCCAGCTTGCTTGCTCTTATGATGACTCTCAAATTCAATTTTTCTGTTATTCAGTGGCACGAACAACACATGTTACTGACCTGTTCTTCATGTCTAAAGTCATTGATTTATGTGTTGAAACTCAGATGAGATTAGGTAGATCTCAAAGGGTATATTTACTAAGCAAGCATTTCAAAATCAGGAATTGTCATCTGATGAAACATGCAGAGACAAGCTGAGAGGAGGTGTACCAGCTTCAAAAGTGCTGAATTTAATTTTGCAAAGTTAAATTCCCAAATGAAAGAAATGAAAACTCTTGCTCCCTGTTGAAACCATGCTGCATTTTTTAAATTTTTTTTCCTTTTTTGTTTGTTTGTTTTAACTCGTTTCAAGTAATGAAGATTAATTTGTAGAACATTCCTTTTAAAACATAGTACCTCCCAACAAGTGAACAAGTAAATTCTGGTTTGCACATCTCACAAGTAAATGGGAATGGTAGGGATTGTGTTGGCCAGTCTCCATTGTCCACCTCTGATTGATGGATTGCATCATGGCTCCCGCATTTACCTTACAAGGCTGAAATCCTGTTTGTCCATATCAGCATTATCTTCTGGAATACTGCGAGCCAAGATGCCTAGTTACAGAAACAGTACATCTTATGTTATTAAAAAAAAAAAAAAAAAAAAAAGGTATGTAACTGCAAGCTTACTGGCTTAATTCAAGGCATCTCAAGCACAGAAACTGGAGGTGAAACAGCGGATAGGATAATGGCTGACTGACAAGTTATCAGACCTCTTCGTTGCTGAGGAGGACCAGAAAAGCTTGGTGAATGCAGGAATCACCCCTTAAAGGCTCTGCTGTCACGTTCCCCGTGCTGCCTGCCAGATTCATCTGCAGGTCAAATACAGCGGCACTCTGCCGAGCTGAACAGCTCTGAAACAGGCTCTGCCAGGAACGTGCAATGGCACATCCTGCAAAGCCCTGCTCCCTACCACTCCACCAAGCAAAGGCTCTGCTACCTGCACAGAAGTCAGCACAGCAATGGAGAAAGCCAAGCAAACACTGCATGTTTCTGCTACTACTTCGCAGACAGAGCGAATCTGTTTTCAGTAGCCATTTTTTTCCATCCAACCTTTAAAAAAAAAATCTGTTAACCCCTTCTTCCCACTCCCACTGCCTATGGATTTCCAATTTAGACCAAGAATATCTAATACCACAAACCTACCCGCATGGACTGCAGGATGAAGGGTTTTCACACGTCCACCCAGCATCTCAGGGAACCCCGTCAGGTCTGACACATCTCTGCACAGTGAGAAAACACATCAGTGTAGCAATGCATACCTCACACTGCCTTAAGTTGAATGTCCGTAACTCCCATCATGGCAGTAATTTAAATTTACTGACCATATTGGTTTTACTACAAGGAGACTTAAGCCCTAGAAGTTTTGAAGGGAGACGATTAAAATTACCAAGGCTATTTTGGTTGGTTTCTGAAGGAAACAAAACAAAGCAAAAAAACAGCTTTCCATCAGTGACAGGAAAAGGCAAGAGAGATGCATGATTCCTGCAGATTTCCATATCTTGTAAGGAGATGCGCAACCTATGGAAAGTATACTACTGAACTGAAAGAAAATACTCTATGCTAGGTGGTAGACTATGATGCATCGCTCTTAGAAAAGGCTGAGAAGTAGTTCTCAGAAGTGTCCCACGTCCAGATAGAAAGATAGATCTGACCATTTTTTGTTACAGTCTGCATCTGGCACGTACGTAGCACACAATATCTGCAGCACGATGGTCCTGGCAGCTCTACTGGTCACCACGCATCATCCTGTGCTAGAAGAGCCTCTGGCCTTGACCAACCTCCGACCAACAAGAAGGATCCTGAAACCTGCCTTGGGGAGCTTATTTTTGGAAGGGGGATGTGTGTATTTTGCTTCCAGACGTCATTTTTTGTTGCCTCCAGCTTTCAATCATTTTTGCTTGCAAATGGAGAAAGCAATTTAAACAACCCGATATGGGTTTGGAGCGCAGCGTGCAAGGCAGCGCCCTTACCTGATGGTCAGGCCAGCACCTCTCAGGGACTGGGCCGTTCCTCCCGAGGCAATTAAACCCAGGCCAAGGGAGCCGAGCGCCCTCGCAAACTCCACCAGGCCGGTCTTGTCGGAGACGCTGAACAAAGCTGGCGGGAAGGGGAGAGAACACGCACTTCGGAATCAGGAAAAAGGCAAGATTAAGGGACTGAAGACTTTATCATTTTATATAGAGAGATGTAAAACTGGTGGAAAGAGCTGGCACTCTAAAACCACAAACACTTAATTCTTTCACTTCTGCACCTCAGGATGTGGAAAAGTTTCTCACAGCTGCTTCAGTTTATTGCACTACAAAAAAGTTCAAGTATTAAAAGAAAAACAAAAAAAAAAAAACAAACCCAAATATTAACAAGCAACCAGAGTGCAACTAAGGCAGAGGGAAGTGCTTCCTCTGCAGCACAGGAACTACCGGGTTAAAAATCCGTGCGCAGGGGCTGGGATCAGATCTCGGCACGGCAATACCGGCCGTTGCGCTGAGCTACGAGCCCCATTCCGCTGCAGGAACCCCCAAAGCGCCATGCGCCGCTGCTCCCTGCCCCGCTCCCTCCTCCCCGCAGCCCTGCGCGCGGCCATTTCACCCCGCGCCGCCACGTGCCGCCCTGCGCGCCCCCCCTCCCACGCGCCGCGCGCCGGTTTAACGGCCGCCGCCGCGCGCGCTGCGGGCGGTTTAACGGCCGCCGCGCGTTACCGAGCTGCTGCCGGGCGGCCATGGCGCCGTCGGTGGGGCGGGAGAACGACGGAAAGGAACGAGCAGCAGCAGCCCGGCGGGATTTGGGCGCCCGCAGCACCACGTGGGGCGGCCCGGGGGCGGGGGAGCCGCCACCGCCCGCCGGGCCGGGGTGGGCCGGGCCGGGCCGGGGGTGCGGCGTGTAATGGCCGTGCGCGGAGCACGCCTGTGTGCGTGGATGTGTGTGCAAGGAGAGGCCCTCTGCAGGGTGCCCGCCGTGGGGGGCACGCACGCGGTGGGGCTGCCCCCTCTGTGGCTTCGCTGGCAGTGTCCCCCTCTGTGGAGGGGACAGGGGGGCCAAGCACGTTTTGTGGCCTAAGACCAAGATGTAGGTTTTTCTGGGGGCTCTTGGCTGACAGGAAGCCCAAGCAGCTATGCAGGTGAGAAATGGTGGGGGTGAGGTGAGATCTCACTCTGGTGAATGATAGGGCAATAAGAGCAATTAATTTAATTTTTTTTTCTTTTTCACTCAGAAATGCTCACTGCATTTTCATCTGTGGAAAGTCCCCTCGCAGAGCCTGCAATCTACTGGGGAACAGGCAGCAAAGACAAAGCACTTGTTTACCAAGTCTGAGGTGAAAAATTAAGCTGGTAAATAGTGAAATGATGCTTTCCTTTATTTATTTTTTATTTTTCACTGCAAGGGGATGTAATAGAGAGCTTTTGTCCCCTTCAGGCCTCCAAATTTCCTGGAACGCCTTCCAAATGCACTTTTCTTTTTTCTTTTTTTCTTTTTTTTCACTCTAGCTTGTGGTTGACAGAAAGGCCTGGCAGAACACTTTGTTTCTAACATCGTTTCCTAAAACCTCTACAGTGCCCCTTTACAGTGATAAAACAGTGATAAAGTGCAGCAGTGGGACAGTGGCAACAACTGCCGTTTGCCGCCAGGTAGCAAGATATGCAGTTAATTTGCAACACAAGCCCTGACCGTAGTTCTGCCAGCATTTGCAGAGCACTTAAGGTTTGCAGGCATTGGTTGGCCCCCGTTGCATCATTTTGTGAATGTGTGCTTCCAGATGAGGAGGGAAAGCTCTCCTAAATGTGGGCTGTGGGTGGATAGCTTTGGTAGGATTTATTGCAGCCCAGTGTGTGGCTTGGAGATGCATGAAGCTCCCCACTTGAGTGGTACACAGTAAGTGTCATCATTCCTAAAGGGATGTATTACCTGGCAAAATGACAAATGTTTTGCTGTGGAGAGATTGGAAGAGCGGTAAAGCTCTTCTTGACTGTCAATGGAGGGAGAAAAAAAAAAAAAAAAAGTTTTCAGTGCATAAATACATCACTTCCGAATTAGAGTTTCCAATTAGCTGTTTTTCCTCTCTCCAGGACAAAGCAGCCTGGGACTTATGAAAGTGCCTAGTGTCTGCACAGATGTTTTCACCATGAGGCCTATACTCACACTTGGGCTTGGTTTGTTGTAGATGATGTTGGGACTGTTCGAGCGGTTTCAGATTGTCTTTCCTCTGGCCACCTTTCAAACAAACTGGGAAGTCCTTCGATGGAAGGACGTTAAAGGAGAAGCAGCTCTCCTCTGGGAAGCCTCTGAGATGTAGCACCACATCTCAGTGAACTATGGTGAGACATGGGACACCTAGCAAGTATGGCCTGTTCTTGGTCCCTGCTGCTTGACAGGGTTGGGTTCCTTGCTGAATAAATGCTGCCTTGCTGCTCTTTTCTTCCTAGTCAAACAGAGGCAAAGTTAAATGACACATCTTTAAACCACCCATTTTATTTTTGTCTTGGAGCTGATGCAGGACACGGGTGTTTCTCCTGTGGTGTCTGCCAGCTGAGAGGCATGAGTATCCCAACCAGCAGACATCTGTGCTTTGAGTGGATGTGGACATAGCTGAGGGTTTAGCTGTGTGGATGAGTATGGTGTCCAGCATGGTCCTGAGGTGCCTCACGTGCTGCTCTTGTGTTTGCATTGCCCACCTAGCTGGTCAGCATACACACAGAGCTGCTGGAGCAGGCAGGCTGCACTGAACTCTCTGCCTGCGTTATGAAAGAAAAAATAATTGATGGTTTCTAGATCTTACAGACAGAAAGCTGAAAGGTGCAAAGCAAGTGCATCTGGAAGGCCCAGGCACTTGCCTGTGTTGATTTGTGAGTCTCTGGACTTGGGCAGTATTGTCTGTGTAAGAAAGAGTCAAGCAAGAAATACTAAACACACTAAATAAACTCAGTATATGTATTACTCTTAGTAGCAGTTGGTGACAAGGAGTAATAAATTACTGTTCCAAAGTGCAACTAGGGCCAAATGAAAATATACTGTTAAGTTGGTACATGAGCACCATCATTATGAAAATATACACCTTGGAGGGAATAGAAATTGAACAAAGAGTACAGATCTGTGAAGCGGGGGGTGGGCTTTTGGGATGATTAATGCATGTGAAAAATGAAAAATCTGACAGTTCTGCATATGTATCCAGTGTCAGAGAGCAGTTTTGTATTCTGTCAGAGTGTGTGAGAAGCTAAGGGACACAGCATATGCTGTTTGAAAAGCAGGGTGTTCTATGATATTGCAGAGGCTGTGTGTGAGCAGGCTGTGCCAGCCTGTGCATAAGAGGACAGAGCTGATACTGCTCTCAGACAAATAGTCAGTGGGAGGTTATCGGTGTAAATAGTGGCATTTGCTGTCTTTGCTTGTCCAGCAGTTTGTTGTCCCTTGGCTGGTGAGGTGGGGTTTCTCTTTGCTCAGGAGCTTGCGTGGCAGGAAAGCAGTTTGGGTGCACCCCGAGTCTTCCCTTGAACTGAGAAGAGGCACTCCTGCTGTGTTTTAGTTGGGTGTATGGATTTGGATGAGACAGATCTGTCCTGGTTTGGGGATGGCAAACAGCCTGCTTTCCCAAGGATTTAATTTTGCTTTGTAGAACTTAACTGATTTTTGTGATGAGCCCATGTTCAGAGGGTGTTGAAATAGGTTGTGCTCTTGCACATGTCCCATCATTTATTCAAGGGAAATTAGGCCTCACGGGAGCTTTTCCTAGTGTTTTAATCCATGCAGAAGCTCTTGAGTCGAGAATGCAATAACATCATATTGGAAATCGTGGGGAGGGCTAAATAGTGGAATTACAAATACTAGATAAAGATTATTTCTAAATAATACTAAAGCCTCTGTTTAAGCAAAGAAAAATCAGGCTTAATTATCATGTACTCTGCTGCATTAATAAACAGAAGTAAAAAGTAGATGAAGCTGAATAGTCAAACAAAAGCTGTAGTGTTTCAGGATTTGCTGCTGTCAGGAAGATAGGCCAGATTCCCTTCTCTTGAGACTGCAGGGTGTAATAGCAATGCTTTTAGCTTGGCTGACTTCTTACAGTAAGTCTGTTCTCTGTTGTTGTTTCTTTCCCAGGCAGCACACAAAGAGGAGCGTAGAGGGAGCAGGTTAATTTGGCCATGCATTTATTTGTTAGGGTAGGAGGCCGACGAGCTAATACTCCAGCTGCTTGGGGGCCTGCAGCAGGGTGAGCTGAGCTTGGCAATGGACTAGGAAACACCTACCAGAAATAGAGAAAACTCAAGTGCGAACCCTGTTCAGTCTGATTTGGGGCAACTCTGTCTCAAGATACCAAATGTCATCCCTGATGAATGTTACAACAGTGTCCGATACAGATCTCCCCCATCCCAGTGTGTGAGTCCTATTTCTGTGAGGCTGTTTTGGAGATGCATGATGTTGTGGGAATATAGAATATGGGAATATCTTCCTTCAGGACCCTGTTTGTCAGGCATTAGATGTCATTTTTTTCCCAATTATCTTATGATTCGAGACCTCAGTCCTGCAAGCACTTGCATGTGCCTGTACACGAAGTGTCACAGGATTATGCTGAGCAAAGCTGAGTACTCATGAAAGGTCTTGCTCAGGCATGGCTCAAAATGACATGTCTCAAATACTACAAAAGAGTAGAGTTTGGAGTTGAATACAGTACAGACTGTTTCTCAGTGGTTAGTGCTATATCCAGTCTTTTGGCTTATCTGTCTTTTCACTTTCAGGATTCATGGCAGCTGCAGGGTGAAGCCTTTTTAGTGTATTCTTTAAGAAGAAGAGCTGCTAAGCATTGCCCTGTTGAACCTTGTTCAAAGCCTGCAGCATGTGGCCCAAGTCACTTGCCATCAGTTACAAAATCTCTGGAGTAACTTCAGCAGCTGGGCTGATGAAAAGGCTAGACAGAAATACGCCACAGTAACCAGAGAAACTCAGGAGCTCTGATGCAGCGTGAGTTTCCTTTTTAGTCCTTATCAGCTCAAAGCAGGTTTTGTTTTCCTGTTTTCCTTGGAGGTCCCATTTAAATCACTTACCTGGAGTTGCAATGCTGTCAGTTGACTCTCCTTGTAAATCCATGGTCAGGGTCCCACGAAGCTGCAGAGATGATGACTGGTTTGTTAACTGCTAAGGTGGTTATTCAGAAACACCAACAAACTTTGCATGTACAATTTGACCTGCATTTTGAAGGTGATATCCCCAGTTCGAGCACCAGTATAAGTGGTCAGGTTTTCATTTCCAATGCTTTTCCTGCAAAAGAAACAATTTCCTGGCAATAGAATAAATATTGCAAATTTTGGTTTGAGTTATTCTCATTATGCTCTGGATTATGAATGAGACCCAAAGGTGCATAAACTGAACAACAAGTCATTTTCTGAATGTTCTCATTCCTTTCCTCAGAGAGACTTGTTCCTGTCCAAGCATGGAAAGAATAATAAGAATAATAAAAAGGTGAGAAAAGAGCAAAGCAGTATCTCAGAGAAAGGTCATGTGGCAGGACCCCTTTTGGAGCCAGCCCTCAGAGCAGCTCTGCTGAACAAGATGGAGGTGGCGATGGGGGTCTGCTAGTGTTGTACGAGGCACAGATATGGGAGGAAGGCATAATGCTCAACATGCAGCTCTATATGTAATTGAAAATATGATTTTTTTCAGTTTAAAAAAAAAAAAATATCCAGTTTAGCCCTTCTTTCCGTGCCTCCTAAAGCTATTCGTTCTAAGAAAGAATTTCCATTAAAAAGAAAAAGGTGGGAATGATGCTTTTTTTTTTTTTGCTGTAGTTGCAAGGAAACTAACTGCATTATCCTTAACTAATACCAGACTGCTTTACCTTTTCTCTTAATATGACCATTTCAATTACTGACCCTTTGCCAGTGGAGCTCGTTTTACAGTCCTCTCCCCCCGTCCCAGCTCTTTAGATGCCTGCATTGGATTAACTTCTCCCCTTAGATGAGATTTTTGCGAGGCTGTGGCTGTGCAGGGATGCAGGGTGAGGATTCCCACTAGAGTGCGCTAGGACAGTTAAAATAGACACGGTGTGACTGGCCCCAGAGGGGAAGCATCAAAGATGCCTATATAGGAAATGGCACATTCGTTGCTTAAAAGAAAAGATCTGGCTTGTTTCTCCTTCTTTTGGCTTTTCCTGTGCAAAAGGAGGGCTATAGCTTTTCTGCATATGGAGCTGGCGTGTGCTGCAAGTCCAGCAGCAATGAGTGACTGCACTGAGGTTTGAGCAGAGTTAAGTGCTGAATGAATTTAGCTTATTGGCCTGTATGGCAGGGAGAGTGGAAATCTGTAGAGCCCTTTGGTGTATCTTGTGAGGAAGGGAGGGTTGTCCCAGGAACCATTAATGGCCTCCTATTGTCTTTGTGCTGTTCAGAGCCACCTCTATAAAGGTTGTCCATCATCACGCAAGAATTTTGATGTCAGCCAGTACTCGAACTCAGACCTTTCAAGCCCTAGGTCTGCTTACCTCCGTCTGCTTTGTACTTATTTTGTTAGCCAGCTGGAACGCAGTTCATTTCATGATCTACAGTCTAATACATAAAGATGACAGTGACATGAATCCTGGCTGAGGATTCAATTTGCATGTTAATTTGTTGTGGTTCCCTGGATATTTGGAATTTACTCAGACAAGATCTGGGAGGTGACGAAACGCTCCTGGGGTAGGGTGTTCTCCTGTCACCCAGCAGGAGCCCGAGGGGATAGGTGACATAGATTTGTTGTCCAGCAGGCATTGTCTGATGTAGAGTGTGGGGGATCCACAGGAAAAAGCAAAGCAGATTGTCATCGAGGAGTTCTTCTTAGTGCAAAATGCAAATCAACGCTGATTGTGAAGTGTTGGGAAGCATCTGGAAACCAGCGATGGCTGGGTGCAACAACAAGTGGAGCTTGCCTGCCACAGGTTGAGAAAATCTGCATTTACACTGCAGTCCACCCTTAGTCATCTTGACTTCTCAGAGTCCCCGAGATGCTGCCTCTCGAGACAAGGAGGAAAAAATCATTCTGATTTGGTCATGTTGCCTTTGAAGTGTTTAGCCAGTGGTCAGACAAATCTCTTCCGAACACTCAGTTCCAGCAAACTTCCCGCTCACCCTTTTGTCAAACATGTGACGTAGAGGGAAGGGCAAGTGCTGTAAACCCATATTCATTTAGAACTCATTGGCAGCACCAGGAAACCCTTTCAGTTAAAAGCAGATTGATGACAGCTTTGGAAGAGCCTTGAGAGTGGTACAGATGCAGCTACTGTTTTGTAGCAGGCCTGGAAAAATGGCATCTTGCCAAAGATAGTGCGATGAGGCTCTCCTGGAAATACAGTCATAAGTAGTTTTTTTATGTATGTTACATTAGAGTGAACTCATCATCAGAGCTAGGAGGTTTAATAAAAAGGGGTCTTGCCCCCAAACCGTGTGATCTAAATAGAAAACATAGCTAAATAGGAGGATGGAAAAAGACAAGAGTTGTATGAAGTGACATGTCCAGCATTACACAGCAGTCAGTGCCACAGCCAAGGAGCACTTGAACTTGTCTCTGACTTCCAGGTACTTCCGTTTTCATAGAAGGGATTAGATACAGTAAGTGATCCATTTTTTCAGATCTTGCTGATTTCATACATGGTCTAATTTGGATTGAAAAAGCAAAAAAGAGAGGAAGGAGAGAGAAATATTTTTTAGAAATTGTTCCTTTTTTTTTTTTCTTTTTTTCCTCACAAGAAACTGGACAAGGTCAATGTATTTTGGCCTTAGAAACATGGATAACATTTCAATGAAGAACTGTGTGGAAAACTGAAAAAAGTTGTTTCTTTTCTTGTTCCAACACTCAATGGCTTTGGATCCCCCAGGAGTTTCTCAGGCTTTCTGAAATGTTCTTATTCTGTATGCCCTGCATTGGTAATCAGCCGCGGCTTCTTTTAGTGCTTCTCTTCTGACCTTTCTTTCTCAGAATCTCCACTTGCAACAGGGGAAAATATGGAGTTTTTTTGTTTTGTTTTGTTTGTTTGGGCTTCTTCTCCAGAATTGTCTCACTGAAGTTTTATGGCTAGGAATGATGAGAAAAGGAGATTTCTTTAGAAAAGGTTCCTTTAGAAAAGGAAATATCATTAAACCACTCTTTTTTTTTTTCTTTTTTTTTTTTTTTTTTTCCCAACCTAAATTTCAGCTGAAATTCTCAGTAAAAAATGAAGTATTTGAAAATGATCAAGAAACCTAAAAATTAATATATCCAGGTTCTGGAATAAAAAAAATTATTTATAAAAATACATTATTTATAAGTAATAATATCCCCATGCAAACTGGGGGTAACAGCATTCCCCTCATTTGCAGTGCAGCTGAAATCCATTGATGAAAAGCCCCTGGGCATCGCTGAATATTGTTATTAATCATAGGCGGCGACTCTGTTGATGTGGCAAATCCACTTGTAGGAGGCAGGATGAGGATGGCGAGTACCACCCCTCATTAGGCAGAGCTGTGGCAGGTACTAATTACCCTGGAGCTGCAGAGTCGCGACGCTCAGGGCTCCTGCAAGCGAGTTGGCTCTGTCCTGACGTGCTGATCCCTGCACGCCAGCAGTGTGGGAAAAGGGTGGGTCTGGCCCTGCTGGGTGAGAACTGGATCAACCCTGGCTTTGCACTTGTGCTTCTTTCCTTCCCACTAGCTCCTGCTTGTCTCCTGACGTTTCAGGGGTAGGAAACGTGACTCTAGTGCCTCTTCTTCTGGAGTCGCTGGAACTAGGTTGGTCATGCTTTAGTTGTGTGGAAAGTCGAGGGGAAAGCATTCTATTGTGCTTTTAAAGAACGCTTATTTTGTCACTGCATTTTTCAACACAAGTGAGTTTTTGCTCTTCTAGTGTCTGACTTCTATAGGAAATCCAGCCTTTTGTATGTCCACAGGTTTTTGCAGATGTGGTTTTGTGCACATAGGCAGCAGTCATGTTGAGAGTGCAGTGGAATCATTTGCCAGAGTTTGGGTTATGCTATTTGGGATATGGTTCCCAGTCCATACTGTCTCCATGTAGGCAGGAGGGTACTGTCACCTTCGTGCATTGGCTGCTGCTGGTTAGGAGAGGGAGCCCTCAGTGTTGCGTCACAGGGAGGAGGAATCCAATGGCACCAAACAGGCAAGGCTGTTCTCCTGAATTAAACTGCCAGATTCTTGGGGACAAAAATTCTGGCCCCATATGAGGTCAGTGGTGAGAATGAAACCTGGGACTCAGGCCTGGGCAGCAGGACCAGAAGGAATGGTTAAAGTAATTTAGTGGGACTTCCTGCAAAACACAGCTATAGGCTTTCAGCCATGTTCCTCACTAATGTTTTCTCCATCCCCGGCTTTTAATTAATGGTAATATCTTTAATCACGTAATTATAGCCTCCTCCCATTGTCTTACTAGGCCTGGGTGTCCAGTAAGGACAAGGTAACACTTCAGTTTCTTCTGCTGCGTATTATTGACTGGTTTGATGTAATTGAAGAGAAGCAAACATGCTGTGAACAGAGTCTCCCAAACGTAGTTTTGCTGGTGATGTGCAACATTTAACTACTTCTGGAGAACTACAGAGTAGGACTTCTCTATATCTGTTTTTTTTTTTTTTTTTTTTTTTTTTTTTTTTTTTTTTTCATAAATACAAGCCTTGTCAGAAACTGGAGGATCACTGGCTTGGTTCTGATCATGTCCATTTAACTCATCTTGTGCCCATGAGCACAGACTACCTTTGTAACCAACACATTTGAAGGAAAATGATTTCTCCAGAAAAGAGCAATTTAATCATGATAGGCTAGACAAACAATGAAGAAACAGAAGGTGGAAATTTTTCCCTTAGCTCCTGCAAGAGGCTAAAATCCTAGTGTTGGTCTGTATCAAATCCAATGGATGCTATAATCCAGAGCAAGGAGCACATGGAGAATAGGCATTATAGCTACTTGTAATTGGAGTATGGAATGCTCTTTTACTCCTGGATTAATTTTAGACGCTTCAGTCTAACTTTAGACCTTGGGAAAAGGACGACTAATTCTTCACACCTTATCTTTCAGTTCTGATGCTGCTCTCCTGCTCTGTTTCACTGCATTATCAGCATCGTACCGTCAGGCCAGAGGCAGCCCTTTTGTTAGAGACACTCCAGACTAAGGACTCTTCTGAGCATCTTGGGCACAGGGAGGACTGTCTGTCCCCTTGCTTGGGGTTTGCAGCCCTTTAACAATAGCTCCCTTTCCTGCAGACACTTTTCTTTGCTGTGCAGTATTGTGCGGCACTGTAAAGAGTCTCCCTTTCCAAATGACTGCATTCAGGCTCTTTTCCTGGGGTCAACACTGGGAGCAGGACTGAAGCTTCTGGTTTGCCTTTCCCTACCTTTGGTGCCTCATCACCAGTGCCAGGAGCATCAGCCGTTGCTCTCCCTGCAGTCAATGGCTTGCTCTCCCTGGCTCCTGATGGATTTCTCTCATCAGGAGTAGCTACATAAACATTTCCTTCTGAAATCTTCCTGAAATATGCTCCATAAAATATGCTCTACCATTTTTTTTTCCCCTGCTGGCTGTTAATGATAATGCACCATCCTGAATTGTGTGACCAAATGGAAAGGACCCTACTTAACAGCATGCCACAAAACTGTTCATCTGCACTCCTCTGAATCAGCAGCCACTAGATTAATTCTTCCAGTGCTTTCCCATCTTCCCATTTCATATTTTTCCTGCCATCAGTATGCACGGTCTTCTCTAGCCGAAGCCTCAATATCATTTGGTCTGCAGATGACTTTCACTGATGACATGATTTCACTGCAGAGCTTGTGATAATTAGTGTTTTGGATTTTTTTTTTTTTTCCTGAGGATCTGATGAGAATCTGATTTTTTTTTTTTTTTTTTTTTTTCTTCTCAGAGAGTGAAGCTTGAGTTTGTTACTGCAGAAAACTAAAAGTTGCTTGAAGTTTGAAAACTAGAATGCAAGTGTTCAGAGTATGTGGAGTGTTTTTACAAGCATATTAGTTTTCAAGCCAATTTCACAGTTTCCAGGCTTACCTGGAGATTTTTGAATGCTTGGGGTGGGCAGAACTATGCAAACTATCTATCTCAAATGCATGTGCATCCACAGGCTTCTCATTGTTGGTGCTGAAATAGCGTTGCTGTTTCTCCTCCAGATAATATCAGGTAATACTATCCATATAAGGTTAATGTCCCAGCTTGATCTGTGTCCTTCAATGCACCAGTTCTGTTTTTGCTACTGTTTTCTTCACTTCCCTGTGGTAACTGCAATACTTCAGGTTTCTGCTTGCACTGTTTTTCCCTCATTATCAGTTATGCTCAGATTGGCGCTTAGGCTTGTCTCTACCATTGCTGGCTTTTCTCCATGTTCTTTTCTCCATAATATGATAAAATTTCATCTGTGGAAGTTTTCTTCTAGGATTTCTGTGCTCAGTAACTGTGGCCCAACTTGTCTTTTAAAATTTTCCCCATCAGTTTTTCAGTTTGACATCTGCAACCTTAGCATTTATTTCTTTTGCTTGCCCTGATTTTCTTTCGATTAGACAATAAATGCTGGGCTATCCGTCATTTCATGCCAATCACAGGTTACTCGGTGCTTCTCAGCCTACAAGGTCCAGACCATTCTTAATGAGCAGTAGGTAGAGGAGCGGAAGACCCAATTTCCATTGCTGTTCCCCTGCAATCCTTCCCAACACCATGGAATTAAGGCAGGGCCATTTTAAGTGCCAAGTGGCTGATTAAAAATGTGTGAAGCCTCCGCGGTTTCACAAAAGTCCTGTCAATCAGCTTTGGTTTCATCTCAGGTCTTACTTTCATTTATTTACAGTATCGTCCATTATATGTAGAGTGTTTGCTAAACACTGAAGAGTAATGGTCCTGTCCCACACAGCTGACAACAGAAGGACCGACAAAGGAAGGAATGCAGTAAACGTGGTAATTTATTTATGAGTCAAGCTTCCTAGCCAGCTCTGCTGATAAAAAATCACCACTTTTATGGGAAGGTTGGAAAGCAGCAACAAGAAAATCACTTTTGTGGAAAAAAAAAATGCAAAATATTTGTATCAGCACTTTGATTAAACATAACTTATTGCTGACAGCACAGGGAAGGAAGTCCTAAAGGTGCATTTAAATTTATTAGATGTAGGCCTGTGTAGGGGGAAGGCCATCTTGGCATAGACACCTGCATCTAACAAGATACAGAGACAGTGGCAGAAAAACTTACCTATTGCACAGAAAAAGATGGCGAGGGAACAGGAAAACAAGAGGTTTTAAGTGTGAAATATGAAAATTGGTAAGACTGGAATGGAGTTATGAGCTGTTATCTTCTGTGAGGGCAGATGGTGATGCAGGAAAGGAAGAGTTTGGTGATAGTTTTCCATCAAATTGTCAAGCAGTCCATATCCATATAATGTGGGGGCTTTCTGTAGGACAGAGGGTTGTTTTTTCACCACGCCCTGTGATTTGGAGCCTGACTTTGCTCCACTCAGAGGCAATGACAAGCTCTTATTGATTCATGGAAACCCTAGAAATCAGAGAAAACTTGCTGTGGCAACTGGCTAATTCAATAACAGCATTGATTTCTCCAGCTGGACAATTAAAGAGCATAAATGCAGTGTAGCTGATTTCTGTCTCTGAATTAATGTAACAAATGATCATTGATTGAAGCGAAAGGAAAATATACCTCAAAGAAAAAGTCCTTCTATATTAAGAATCCTCCAGCCTAGGAGTGCTGGTCTTTAAGGCACCATAGGCAGAGCTAGTTGCTCCCCACTGGCAACCCCTAGACTGCATTTCCCTACTTGCCTGTCACACTGTCATAGAGCACCCTTGGGTTCTGCTTTGACAGCCATGCCACAGTTTTTTTGTTTTTTTTTTTTTTTTTCTCTGTTTTGAGCATTCACTGTTTTGAACATTCATGCTGGCATTTGTATGGAGAATTTGACAGTCACTGTCTTGGACTGTGACCCCAGGTATACTCAGAGCAAAAAGCAGCTTAGCACCATGCTTCTTTTGCTTGGTGCAGTTGACCTATCTGTGCTTGTTGTTTCTTGTAAAACAAGACCGTTTGTTGCTTTCACACTCTTCTACCTTTAATTCCCCAGCAGCTGTAGGAGGATTTCCCTCAGTCACAGCAGAGGCATTAGTCTATAGGTTGCTTCAGCCACTTACAAAAAGAGAAGGAGGAAACACGTCCATGTGATCCTTTCTTATGCGGGTGCTGCTTTCACATACACATTGAGATCAAATACCACACCTACTTAATGGGAGCAGGCACCTGCTTACCTATGTCCCAGGGCAAATCTGAAGGTGACACATCTCTACTTTTTGCAGTGTGTGTCCATGTTGGTTAGTAGGACTCATGGGTTAGTTTATAGATTGGGTCCCCTTCACCTTGCAGAGCAACCAAGGCACAGGCAACACAATAAGAGGACTGTGGAGCCCAGAACATTGAGGAGATGTCAAATAAGGAACAAGCAGAGACACTCTCTAGTCTCTCCACCATGCTGTAGTTGGCCCGTGAGCCTTGTTTGTTAAGCTGCCTGTTAAAATTAGTTCTCATGATCTTGTGGCACATGGCTACAACTTGAGCTAACTGCATCTACATGCTCTGCCCCAGGAGCCCTGGGGGAATCAGGCTGCAGGGGTCTCAGCTGCTGCTGTGCCTGCCTGCCAAGGGTGACCAGCCTTGCAGCAGGAGGAGCAACAGGGGACATGTCCTAGCGCTCAGGCTCCCAATTTGCAGGCTGTCTACATGGCTTGGCTGCCAGTGGAGGGAGGTGGATAGGTGTGTGCACAATGCAGGGACAGAGACATAGCTGTTCCCTGCTAGGAGCTGGTAATCTGGAGCGGTTCCAGCTCCGGGAACTGCTGGAGCTGGGTGGGCAGGATGGGCAGTGCTATTTAAACAGCTACAGTTGGTTGTGTTGGTGTGTGAGAGTCCGGGCACTGACCTGGGGAACACCTCCTTTCTCACACTGACCCATGGGCTGTGACGTCAAGCAGACCTCCCTCAGTAACAGACAGGACATCCCAACACATGCTGTCCTGCCAGAGACACCCTCCACTATCATCATCTTGCAGCAGGAGACCTCTGCTTTTGTGCTTGAAGGCTTCTGTTATGCTCCTAGCTGCAGTTAGAGATATTCTGAGAGGAAGGTCCAGTTGTCCTTGAATCCTCGTCACAGGAGCAGGACTTAACAAGATGTGACAGGAGTTGTGGAAATGCACTTCTCTGTGGGCAGCTGAGCTATAAGGAAATGGGAAATTGACAGTAGCATGTTGAATATTGGATGGGAGGATGCTGAGTAGTCAACAGGGTAAAAGTCAAGCTGCTTTACAACATAACCCGATGGAAAGTGGCTCGGAAAAAATGTGTCTATTAAAAGGTCAGGTGTGGTCCTGCATTTTGGACTGACACTCGCACCAACTGGTAAATGGTACATAATGAATCCTGTATTAGGTTAATTTTGATTATTTGGGGTAATCATGAACAGCCCATTAGAAAATAACAGTTTTCTCAGAGGATGCCAAAATGCTGGTTGTTATTACTGCTGCAAATAATACTGAGTCTGTAATTTGTTTGAGAGCAGGTTATTGCAATGTTAACTGGTCAAAATTGGAGTGTTCACTGGACAGATAGCTGCTCAGTGTGATCCTCCTCTCCACTGAGTATGGAAGCATAACGCTTAGAATCAAGTTTCTCATGTGCAAAGGGCACAGAGATGATCACAATCTCAGTTTTGCTAAATAAATGTCATGCCTTAGAAGCGTGTGGTCTTTCTAATGTTCCATATGTTTTTGGAGTTTATATTTTCCAATATTTCTTTGCATTTGGAAGCTCTGGAAATGGATCTTTTACTTTAAGGAAAGACAATATTCTCACTTACACACTAGATCCCAGAACCAGGAACATTAGAGAGAAAATGAAATATATCCTGGGAGCACTGAACCACAAGTGTTCAGTCAGAATAACACTCTGGATTTGTTCCCTGTGAGCGGTCAGTGAGTGCTCCTGCTGCAAGTATAGAACTTGCTGAAAAGCACCACAGAAAGTGCAAAAAAAAAGACTTTAAAAGTTCAGATCCGTATTTACAAATGGCGGACTCTTTCCCCAGTAGTAACATAGCTCTGTTCTTGGGACTACAGGTAACTGTCACCTTTTTGTTTCCTGGCCAGAAGTACCATAGACAACTGTGGGATGCGTAGGGAGCTTTGATGCAGGATGTTCAAAAATGTGTTTTCCTTGTCCCCTTCAAAGTCTATCTGCCTTCCTTGACCTCTTCTGAGTATGAAACAGTTCTGCATGGGCTTTGGTGCTCTTTTTCATAAGGTTCATGTGTCTTCCCTGCACGCGTCTGTGCCAAGCAGACTGCTGAAAAGTTATCTGCAGTGCTTAGGATTGTGGATGGATTTTGGGTATTACTAAAATGCTCAGGGAGAATGAGACTGTGTCGTATCTTGTCAAAGCAGCACAATTGAGAGATTTGCTGCTGCTCCTCTCTCCTCTAGATCATCTCTTTCATGTACCCAGACAGGACTGAGGTGATAGTCTGCTTCATAAGGAGCTGTAACAGTATGTGAAACAGCCCTTGAAGTAGTTTACAAGCAGCAAAGACAGAATGGAAGAGGGCAAAAAAGACCTTATTGCAGTATTTTAAGTTAAATTTCCACCATCTTCCAAGTGGGTATTTCAATATGAGTACATTAAATTCACATATTACTCAACAGCCAGGGCTGTTTAGCAATAAAGACCTCTGGCACTGAAAGAGAACTCAAAACAAATCTTTCCAGCAAGCAGTAAAACGCAAGGAGCGTCATGCTTAGGATCACTAGATTGCGTAGCTTGTTAAGGCAAGAGGCTGGAGGCTGCTTTGTGCAATCGGTGCAAGCAGTGGTGTCCTGTGACACACTCCCTCTCATAGACAACTGCCCTGGAGATTTAAAAAAAATATAGTCCCGTAAATGCAGTTCTGTAGCCAGAGTGTATTAAATTGCACGCACGCACACAGAGAACATTAAGGCTTCTGAAACTTGATTCGGGCTGCATTTGGAATTGGTTTTATAGTTGTTGATTGTTCTCTGTGGAGGGAAATAACTGCAAGCAGTGTTTTGTGTGCTCCCTGGAAAATGAGCAAGAAAAAAAAAAAAAGGATTGAAGCCCAGGCATGAAGAGCCCTGTCTGAAAGACCCCAACCTGCAGGCCAGGGCAAGGAAAGAAGGCAGGGCAGGATTCTTGCATGATTTTTTTTTTTTTTTTTTTTCTTCTCCAATTTAGAAAGGAGAAGATGCCAGACTCCACAACTTTCCAGAGACGTGGATGAGATTGTTCTAACTGATGATTATGGTAAGGTTTGACTTCTCTGGAGCTTTGTAGTTGACCCACAAAGTGCAAAGTGTCTTCCTGTCATCGAGGGGAAGTTTCTGGCTCGCTCGCTCTGGAGCCCCAGCCCTGCAAGGACACAGTTGCTGGCTCTTCTTCCCGCATGTGGGTAGCTGTTCTGCATTAAAGTTATGCCTGAGGAGTTAAGCATGTGTGGAATAGCATTTGCATTGCTTCTGCTCAGTGCAGAGCAGTAGGAGAGGTTACATTTGTATTTCTATCATGACTGAACCACCCAGCTCTTGGGTGGGATCCCAGCTTGGGCATCTCTTCTGCATCAGAGGGATGGCATTTGGGAGCTGGCAGCATGCAAGGAAATGGTGCATGGAGCCCTCTGCCATGAGCAGGCCTCAAAATCTACTTGCTGCCAAGTGAAGGCAAAAACTCCCCAAGGACCTAATTTTCAGGGGACTGAAGATGTTCAGCTCTCATTGCAGCAACAGCTATGCTTGTTTCTGAGAGTCAAGAGAATTACAGGGACTCTTCAAAATTCAAGGAAAGTTACTGCTGAGAGTACTCCAGGCTTTCACCAGAGTGGGGGAATTACTAAACTAACGTCTCACCTGAATTGTATTTTTTTTTTTCTCAAAATCTATCTCCTTTCCTTCCCCCAGAAGTTATTTATTCATGTTTAAGGATTTTTATTGTTGAGGTAACTTTTCCATGAAATTTAAGACATTTCATTGTCAAAACATATCCATTTGCACCAATTCTAAGACATTAGAATTGTCTTAGTGCCAATTGTCAAAGTGCCATTAATATGAGGGAATCCATAACTGTGTAAGTTAGTAGTCGCACAGGAATGCAGTGCTTTACATTAATGGAGCCCCCAGACCCTTGCCGGTCTCAAAGTTCTGAGTTCTTCTCGGGTAGCCTCTGTGCCCAAGGCAATGTGAAAATAATCACACAGCATGGACTCATTCGGAATATTTTATTCCATTGCTAGTCTTTTGCCAAATTAATCTGTGCTTAACTTGCTTCCACATGGAAAGAAAAGCAGGAGACAAAAGTTTTAGTTCTGACTGCTAGCTGGGGAAGTTGTTATGCAAGCCAGTGTCTAGATATCAGAGACTCCTTAAGATTGCTGCTCTTGTGTTGGGAGGAGAAATTTTTCTTTAACTGTAGGAGAGATGGTTGATATGCTTGTTGATGGTTTCTGCTATTACCTGTTCTATTATTTGCGCACTCTAGGTTTCTTCATACAAGTTAAACGACCTGTGATGGGGAGAAGGTTAATGCCTTCCTGTGTCATCTGGCTGATACTGAATAGTATCTCCACATTTATGCTCTGGTTTAACTTCTAGGAAGAAGCCATTTCCCAGATAAATACCACAAACCCATTTTCCCCTCAGAGGTCTTTACTGCTGTCTTTGAAGTATCAAAATGGCACGAGCTGAAGCTTTCTCACCATTTTTGTGAGATGCATGTAAATATGTTATAGTCTTTGTTGACACTAGTTTTGAAAGAGATATCATCTAGTTTCCATGAAGGGGTTATATAGTGGTAATGCCAATGGAGAGTGTACCCTTTTATGGTATTTTTTCCCAAGCAGACATGTGGTGCTCCTTCTGTTTTCTTGGAGGCAATAACTCTTGCTTCCAGTACATCGTCAAATATCTACTTATTAAGTAATTAGAGAATGGTTTTAAAGAGCGTTTTGACTAGGAAGAGCTCCAATTATTATTATTACTACTACTTCCAGGCAGTGGAGAGGAAGACGATGATGAATCCACCCTTAATGTTTGTTGAATCCAGCTGTAGAAAAGGGGAAGACCTGTGGACTCCAAATAATGGGACTGTCCATAAATAATAAGACAGGACCCTTTGTAGACAGACTGTAAATTCCCACTGAAAGCTGTTATTCATTTTTATGCAGAGGACACAGTCTTAGCATTGGTCCAACTATATTTCTTGGCTGTTTCTTACAGAACATACTTTTTATCGTGCTTGTTGTAGTGATGTCCAAAAGGGCACATGTCTGGGTTCTTTAAATCATTTTGAAGTTTTTTTCAGACAGAAATTTTGGTTGGGCAGGGTAAAAACAAGCAGCAGCAAATAAGGTCATTTGGTTGGGATTTCCAGACATCCAAGCTGGAGGTAACCTGAATTCTGGCCTAGTTCTTCAACTAGGTAGCTGCAAAACTCAGCAAGTAATTTGAGGTGTGAAATCAGCCTTTAGTCCAAGGAGGCCTGAATATAGTTGCTAAAGAGCCTTGCTAATAGTCAGGGGCTCTGCCAGGGCTGCCAGACATCCAGAGGTCCTGAACAACTTGCGTATCAGCTTTGCAGTGCACATACAGCAGGACCTGCACAATCAGAATTTATTATCTGCTAAGGTTGGCCTGAATCACCATATGCTCATCAAGCATGACCCATTTTGGATATGATGGACTAACACTGAAGATCACCAAAAGATTTGGGGCTTGCTGTGCTCTCACTGCAAGACTGTGTCCAACAGTAATTGAGCTTCTCTTCCCCTGTTCCATACACAGGAAAGCTTCCAAGTGACGGCAGGGTTACACATTGCTGGTAAATAATCCTGGACGTGGCAGCTTTGTGAGACATAAACCTTGAATTTTTTTTATCCATTTGGTCACCCATGGATGGGCTAATCATAGCTAAAGAGCTCTGCGTGCCAGGGTAAGGGCACATGATGCAACTTGTAGCTGCGCACTGCAGCTGGGCAAAGTCTAGGTCTCAAGTTGAGGCCCAGGTACATGGCTTGCCCATCTTACAGTAGTTCTCAAGGAGGTGCGGTCTTCTCTGGCATATGCATCACTCCTACTGCTCCCCCAGCTCTCCAGGGTACATGCTATGTGTCTTTTAGTGCTCAGGCATAACAGATTTTGCAATATTGGTCATAAGCTCAGAGGACTTGGCTAGTCTTACAACACGCCCTTCTCATGTGCACTCTGCTGCCTTCAGCTCTGTGAATCAGACCAGAACACTTCATGGAGACCCACAGACTTTTCTTTCAGGAAGTCACTAGGGAAAGGAGTAGTGAGTAGTGTTTCCCAGGCTGATTATCTGAGCCTCAAAATGAGCTACATTCCCTCACACATTAAGTGACAGTTGCGCCTCTCCTGGATCTTTTCCCCCTTCATCTCCCATCGTGTAAGTCAGGATCAAAACCACTTTTAGGACATCTGTCTTCTTTCAGTGACTTAAAGAGGGATCAGAATTATTTAACCTTTGCTATAGCCTGAGGAGCTGTCAGAAACATCTTCTGAAGGGGAGCAAGCCCTTCATGGCTTCTCTCTGTGCTCCTCCATCACCTGCAGTGCTAGTAGCAGGGTATTTCCACACATATTTTTCTTCTCAGTAAGCAAGTTCCCAGCAATGGGAGGTTAACCAGCAACTTGTGTAACTTGTCATTACTCACCAGCACATCCCATACTCATTTGGATCTCAGGGTGTGGCTTTAATTAGCTAATTTCATAATAATTCCCAGGTGACTTGGTGACGGAGCGACACCCTGGAAACCTTTTAAATAGGGGTATAGTACTTCATATCTTTGGAATACTCTCTTGAATTGCTGTTTGTCCTTCTTAATAGCTTTCAAATCCATTGGCTGTTTTCAGCTGGCTTGTGCTAGTTGATAAAGACCACAGAAATGATTAAAACTCAGACATTTCATAGAAATTTGCAGTGAAGTGGAAGGGAAAGAACAGTTTAAGTACATAGATGGAGAAACTTGTTCTTGTTTGGATAGCAGAAAATCCATAGGGGAAGAAGAATATATAAATGCTCTAGCTATGGGAAGTACTTCTCAGAGTTCAGTTACTCAGTTTGAGCAACATGGAATATAAGGAGGTGTTTTATTACCCCATAATAAATATAGTCTGTGTTTTTCAGTAGCTACTTCTAAGGCTTTTCTCTTATCTCAGCAACTTAGTGATATCCTTCAATTTGCTGAACTTCTGTGGTCTTCAGTATGTGTCAGCCAAATTTCACTGTTTTTTGCTGAAGTTACTTGGGGCTTTGAAGTGGTCTGCCAGCAAGGTATGTGTTTGACCAAGGACATCTCAGTGAGTAGGGTTTTAGTTTAGTTGGATGCTTTTTGAATGGCTCAGTAACATTAAGTGCTTCCTCTGTACAATTTTACCTTTTGCCTCTGTTTTGGTGGGTTTTCATCTGACCTATTTTTCAGTGATGTCCAGGTATTTGCAATAATACGTTATTTTTTACCTTTATGCACTCAACACCATCAAATATCTTCTTTAAAAATGTCTTGCCCCGTGTTTTGTAGGTAAGTTTGGTCATCTCCATTCATCCATGTTCAATCCAGTGTGTTTAGGTCTTATGACCTGCTATTTCTCGCTCTGAAGGCTGCCTGTCTCTATATCAGCATGCTTGCTGTTTGGTCGCAGGTTTGAACTAATGAAGCAACCTGAGCTTTCCTTGTCAGTACTGGTGATGACTGCTCTGATAATAGTGGCTTTACTTTGTGTTGCGATATAGCGTCTGTCTGGAAATTCACTCTTGGTGTTAGTACTTTTCACTACTTCAAGGCAGCCAGCTTGAGGCCAATCCTGCATTTATTATGGAGTAAAGAAAAAAATATATTCTTTTCTAAATCCCCATGATTGGAGGTTTATCTTCCATTGCATATAGATAACTAATTTTTAGCTTAATACAATTTGTATCTTTCAGAAAACAGCTGTTTGTGCTTCACGTATAGCAGCACACCCATGATGCAACTATTGTCATAAATACATCTGGCCTCTGCTGTTTCCTTATCCTTGCAGTCTGCCTTTGCCTTGAATGATTTTTTTTTTTTTTTTTGGCAGCGTTGCCGACTCTTTCATTTGGGAAGCACTGTTACCCCTGGCCTTGGAAATACCCGTTGTTCTTTGCAAAGTCAGATCTGTTTTTTCACAGTGGCCTTGCTTTAACCTTGTTATCAATCTGACCATAAATAGTGCGTTCTCTAGTCCATCTGTCAGGTGTCCAGATTCATGTGAAAGGATAGGAGCGTTGTCGCGCTGACTAGAAACCAGCTGAATTCCTATGGAATGAGAAATGTCAGGGGATTTGGATGCTGTTAGCTGTCTAATGGCTTGTTGCAAGCCTTGGCATTAGATCTGGTCTGAACGCTGTGAGTGATCTGGAAGAGGGGTTAGAGCCTGTGCTGGTGAAATTTGTAGTGAGAGTACCTGCTTGCTGCTACAAAGCAAGGCTCTGAGGCAAAGTTGGCATTAAGAGGGGCATGCCGGTTATTGCAGCAGGCCACTTGCAAGCCATGGAACTAGTGGGCTTGGGCAGAATGCAAGCTGGAGCCTGGCTCCAAGAATGAGGATTGCGAGACTGAGATTTAGTGAAGGAGGTGATACACGAACCAAATTAGTGGAATGGGCTTGGATGCACATGCTGAAGAGTTAACTCTTCACTGCCAGGCTTGTTTGATGGGGGTGAGAGTGAAAGGGAAAAGATGCATGGCTCTGCTGGCAAACTTTTACTGTACCAGGGAAAGATTAAACTAAAGTCATCCTCCTTGTGCCACAGCTCTTTTCTGAGTAACGTACATTTCCGATGCAGCCAGCCTGGTGGGGTTGGTATCGCTGGTGTTTTGTAACTGGCTGAAATGCTGCAGTGTGGAGCCTGGGAGCTGCCCGTGGCAAAGTGGATGTGTGAGGGTACCTCCTAAATAAAGGCCTCAGCTGCTGGGTGTGGGGGGGAAGTCATTCACATGGCTGCAGCTTTGCTGGCACCACACGTAGATGAAGATGGCCTTAGGAGCAGATGAGTTGGGTAAAGGGCAGCCTGGTGATTCTGCACTATCGTTGTGAACACAGGCACCGTGGCTTTAGTGTCAAAAGTGGTATTTCTCTACCTGCTCAATATCAGACTATTTTTTTCCCCCCTGCAGAAATCATTGGTATAAGAGGAAAGGACCAAAGATGATTTTTTTTTTTTTTTTTTTTTTTTTTTTTTTTTAAGATCCCATCCCAAAAGTTTTCAGGCTGGAATGTCTGCAGTTCACTTGCAGAAAGCTCAGACATGTTGACTTTTGTGCTTAACTGCTTTGGTGTAAGAGTATCCCCACACTTGCGCTTGGGTTGAGGGATCATTCCTAGAAACAGGATTGCTCTCAGTAATACTTGGAAAATCATCAGTGCTGTTTTCCTTGAGCTCCCTAGATTGGGTCCTATGTGACAGCATCCTTGTATTTTAGAGCTAACTGGTGACTGTGGATCACTGGAGAGCAAGCTGCTTCTAAAAGGGGCTGTCTTGCAAATGATAGTGAAGAGTATTTTAAAAAATGACGAAAGCATTTTGAAAATGTGTTGATGGCAGAATGGCATTATGATGATGCTGGATCACTTACAGTTCCCATACAGCAGTATTTTTAGACAGTATCTGGCTTATGAGTTTTCCTGAGGAATATTATTTTGTCTTGTTTGTTTGTATTTTTCAAAAATGTTGAACGAGCAACCCTCTAAAAACAGTGTCTGTGGAGGTGTCTGACACTAAGCACCCAGGAAAGTGGGAAAATGTGCGTTTCCAGGCCCTGCCGAGCCTTTGGAAGGAATCTGGAGCTACCCAGAGAGTATGTGTAATCATGCACTGAGGAATGCTGTGGGCTGCTCAGCACAGTCCTTTTTTATTGTTTAGCAAGTGCTGTTCCAGTTAGCACAGGACTCTTACGCCCTTTCAGCATCACCCAGCACTGTGCACCGTGTTGCCTAACGCTGTCGAATCCTCAGGCAAGTACTTGTCTCTGTGAGGAAGGCAGTGTTTTAAGCTGACTGTAGGCTTAACTTTTGCCTTCCTCAGTGCTACAAGGGCACTCTTTGATTCACACCCTTTCTGATTTCAGAGGATCCCCAAACTCTCCGACTTGTTTTGAAGGCGAGGGCTAGTCTGTGAAAAAGAAGCACTGCCTAAGGGCTCAGAGCTAAAAAGCAGCAGTGTAGTTCCCATTGCAGGAATGCTTTTCTTTATATTCTGCTTGGGTGCCTTTTGTGGTAGAAATGGTGACACTTGTCTGTCTTAGCATATAGCAAGTGTATATGACATTGGCAAAGAGTGGAGTCTAACAGGACATGTAAGTGAGGAGACAGATCTGGTTGGCATCAGCCTGCGAGTGCCCTGCAACTTGCAGATGGGCCACTCTCAGTATCCTCAGTCTGGCTTGGTTTGTGCACAGGAGACCACAGCTGAAGTCTGCACATATCTCTGAGCTTTCTGTGGAGAGGCGATCAGACATTTGGTTGACATGAACCTGCACAAATGAGGAAGGCCCATCTGCAGGGTCCTGCCTTGCTACTAAATGGAGTTTGGCAGTGCAGGCTATGCAAGAGAAAAGCACCGCACTCAGAGTCTTGCCTCTTCGTGAGTCACAGCATTACCCCATCTCTCCCCTTGCAGACCTCCTGCAGTTCATTCTGCTTTGTGTGTGTTTTTTGGGCATAGTAGTTAATCTGGTTGTGCTGCTTTATTCACTGCTAGTGCGATCTCATCTTCCAGGCCCCTGAAGGCACCTAACCACTGTTCCCCTGCCTAGCTCTGAATGTCTCTGCACAAACAATGCAAGATTGGTGTTTTGTTCTTTTTTTTTTCTTTTTCTTTCCCTTTTTCCCCTCCCCATAGTGCTAATTTAAAGAGAGTAAGTACAGATTTTTTCCAGGCATCCACATCCTGTGTGTAAAAGGCAAGCCAAAAGTGTTAGTAAGACAGTTGTGTATGGCATGGTTAGATTTTTGTTTTGCTGATCTGCTATCTTGGTTGTAACTAAGTGAAACATTAATTATGAGATTGGCCATTTCTTCTCATTCTCCTAGTGTATTAAATCTGGAGAGAGCCCCAGAGTTCTTGGTATGGCCTAATATAGCAGGATCCCTAAGGACATGCCCTTCTTCAAGCACATTTTCAGTATCCTTGCATGTCGTTCAGTCATTGGCTTTGTTCTCTTCCCAATTCTGTCTTACCACATCCTGAAGTTTTCTTGGCCCTTATAGATGAATATTCATTTTTGCTAAAATAAAAATTTCTCCAGCTGTATAAACATTCCAAGGAAAGGATGTGGAGTTTGTGAGTTCTTTGTACAGGGAGAGTCTTTGTCTTGAACTTTACAGCCCCAGCCATGGTTCTGTCATGGGCTATACCCACCACTGTGGTACAGAAGGGTGATCCATGTCTTTAAAGACCTGCAAGGAATGAAGTCATATTTCAGAGCTCCTGTAAGGGTATCTTCAGCTCCATATTCACAGGAGCGGGCTCTACTTTTCTTTCCTGTGACCTGAAACAACAATTTAAGCCTCAGCCCAGAAGAGAGGAGACTTAGTTCTTCAACTGTGGAATAAAGCAGGTGAAAATTTGTCAGGGGAAGGGGGATCCTGTTCCCTCCATCCTCTTCCTGTATGCACATTTGCATGGTCTCTGGGCCATCTGTCCACTCTGGTGGCTGTGTAGTTGCATAGCTTCCTGTGCTGTCTGTAGGAACTGTCATGTAAAGAATTAGGAAGCAAAATAATAAAGTTCTCATCTTGTGTTCCCAAGCTAGAAGAGTGTGGTGTTTGGGGAGTTCATTGCAGTGCTCTGAGAGCACTTGGCGTTGAGTTATTCTGGTTTTATGGTAGCGAACTTAAATTATCCTCTGGGTACCTCCCAAGGGGAATGTTTGTTGACTCAGTTCACAATGGAAGTAAGGATGTATGCTTGTTCAGAAAAATTATTATCCAAATCATAGTGTTCTTCTGAAACAGTAGTTTGACTGAATACCGAAAACAAGCTATCAGATGCTTCCCTCAAAAGACCTTGGCAAAACACTGCCTGGTGAAATCACAAATTTCTTTTATCCAGCCTTTCAGAACAGAATTATCTATTTTGAGATTTTATTTTTTTTCAGTCCCAAAGAGGAAATGAATCAAATTTGCAAATAGTATTTGAATCAGAATGAAACCTGCTGCACCACTTACATGTAACTAAACTAGAACAGTGTCCTGAGGAGCAGTGCTGGTTCTGGGCTCAGGCCCAAGACACATCCCTCTCTCTTAAGGATGTTTAGTAGAAGGAATATGAATGTAGACTGGAAAGTTGAAGGTGCTTGGATTTCTTCCCAATCACTATAAAAATTATAGCAGGGAAATCTGTTATACGCATTTTAGTGGTCTCGGTTTCTCTTAACTGAGTACCACATCTCTCTCCCTTTCTTCCAATTCTCACAGCCATCCATAGATCAATGCTCCCCTGCTCCCAGATCATTCTGGCTGGCATGAGTACAGGGGGCTGTAGGCTATAGTGGATCTTGTCTTAAGTTACTGGAGCCAGAAGAGTAGTTGTAGGGCATGTCAGGGTCCAGTGCTGCCGTGTTCTTCCTTCAAGGTAGTAGAGTGTGCTGAACAGCTGTGGGATACAGAAAACAGAGCAGGCATTGCCAGCCCATGTAACACTTGCTATAATGGGAAAAAAAAACATGAAGAATGATCAAGGGTAATTGGAGCTTTTATAATTGAACCTGATGAATCACTTTGCCATGCACAACAGTGCAAGAGTTTTCCTAAATAAGCAGTTTTGTTCAATGTTGGAGAGCAGAAGCAAATTCAAAGAGATTCCTAATGTGAGGCTGGTGACTGCGAAAGAGAGTAAAGCAAAGGTCCTGGTAGGGGTTCAGCCATCTCTAGAGGGAGAGGAGCAATAATACGTTTTTTTTCATGCAGGATCTTCCATTCTCAAAAGTCATTTTTCTCCTCTTGGAGGTTGGCATTGCTGTAGATAGATGGGGAAACTGAGGCATAGGGCGCACCTATATGTAGCCTCACAGAAGTTTGACAAAGTTAGAGAGAGAATCTTAAATAACTCTATTTACCAAAAATTTGGGGAAGCTCATGTTCATTCATCAAAATATTTGATGAATCACTGGTTGGAAGTATATTTTATTTTTGTTTGGAAATGCTACTCATGCCCTGAAGCAATTAAACCCCTTGCAACCTTAAAATTTAGCCATGAAACTACTATATGCAGATATTTTAATCCTTAAATGAGAGTGCTCCAAACCATTTTTGGTCAAAAGTTAAATGTTTTCCTTGTGCTCAATTTCTTTTGTTTTCTGGTGTTCCAGTGAAAAATCTGCTTGTTTCAGCCCCTTGGTGATTTTGTAAAACCAAAACATGCTGGCCTCATTTTTACCTAAAGACTCAAGTTGTAGCATACAAATGGGGTTTTAATCCAATGCCTTAATTCCTGGCTGGTCTCAGAGGAGAGGAGTTGTGTTGGTTGCTGAACTGCCTGATGTTTTCCTAGCACCTGCTCTGTAACATACTGATTTTGAGGGTCCTTTTGTGTTAGCAGATGGGGTGCTGAACTGTGTGTTGTCCTCTCCCGGGTGGAATCAGAGCTCTCCTGCCTGACCTGAGCTCATGAAGCCACTCTTGAATCCGTTTTGAAATCCCAGATTTGTTATACTTCCTGATGCTGTGTGCCCTCGTCTGCTCTCTGTGCTTTGCACTCAACTTGCACTTTACTCTCTCCTCTCATCTGCACCCGATTTGCCACCTACCTTGCCACTAGCTTGAAAACCTCAGTAATAACAGACACAGTGCTCAGGTCTCGCTAATGTTCTGAAGCTTTCCTGTGGGGCCTATCTTGCAGTCCCATTCCTACTTGATGTGTTATATTGAGTTCAGGCAGTTGTAAGTGCAGGACTCATCTCCCTGGAGAGAAAGGGAAGATGCAGGCAGCTGAGCAATTGGATATAAGTCCTTGGGATTTTTTTATACATCTTAACTTTTTCATTAAATTTCCCTGAATGGGTTGGATTCATTGAGACACCCAAAATCGTAGAGAAGCAAGGTCCACTTGAGGAGCACCAGGACGCTGCGTTTGGTGCCTGTCGATACTTTCTTCCCAGCCATTCCCTGTGAGCTTGGGGAAGTCAGACTGGCCTGGCAAGTGGCCTAACTCTTCCCTGCTGATGACAGCTCTCCTGCAGGAGCGGTGTGTGGGCAGATAGGTAATTTCATCATGGGGAGGAGGAGGAGGAGGCCTGCCTCACCTTTTGTTTAAGCAGAAGCATCTTTTTGGAATGCTCCCCATTTTATTGGTTAGGGCTTGAACAAAGAGCAGCCAGGAGAGGCTGGATATTATAATTACCACAAGTGGAGGCAGGCTGCTTCCCCTGCCTGCCTGTAGAGGAATAACCTGTTGAATTTGCTAGGAGCGATTGCTGTGAGGACAGGAGCTACAGTTACAGGCAGTCCAGCAGCCACAAGTGGATGAGGTAGCTGCTTCAGAGCTATGCTGTGGGGAAGAGGCAGGGGCCTGGATACTGGACACTGGATGCCCGTCTGGGTTAGAGCCTCCACTTCTGCCTCCGAAGCCTAGGGAGGAGGAACACGCAGTAGCCCCTTTGCTTTTGGCTGGGTCAGCCAAGGATGGCTGCGCTCTCTCAGCACCTGAGGATCCTGCTGTGGAAGAACTGGTTGAGTGTCAAGAGGCAGCCGGTGAGTGTGAAAACAAAGTAGTAGATGAGGGGACCTGGAAATCACAGGGGCTGAGAATGGAGGCAGTAAGGGAAAGAAGGGAGTGACATGGAAGAGGAGGTGTGTAGCTTGTGTTGGAGCTTGTTTATGCTGGCTCTGGAGTCCAGACCCAGTACCACTGGTTGCCTCTGGTGTTTTCTCAGGGCAGTGGTCTCTGCAAACACATGCACTCACAAGCAGACCTAAGTTGTGGTGATAGGCCTGAATCTGCTCCTATGGGTGCAGACCCAGCAGTCTGTGAAGCCTCCAGGGAGTCCCTAAAATTTGGGGATGGAAAAGAGAGTTCTTGTGTAGAGCCTTTTGTGAAGGATGGAAAAGAAAAAAATGACTTAGAGATGCAGGTGAAGAACAGTTCTCCAGTGCAGTCCAGTGTGTTGCAAGTCATACACTCCAAATAGTGTTTCCTTCCAAAGATGAACCGTCACTGACATATCTGGAGAGCAATATGAACTCCAGCAGCATCAGAGAAGCAAATGTTCTGTTGGGTGCCATTGCATGTTCAGGCGGTGTCTGCCCAGTAGTTTTGTCCGAGGCTGGTTTCTACCCAACTGCCCTGTAATTGCAGCAGAATCACACTGCAGTTAATGGCCTTAAAAGAGATGGGTATTGAAACCCATCTCTTGCTAGTAATCCATTTTGATCTTTAAAATGCCTTTATTTGAACAGGAAGCCTTGGCAGGTGCAGAAAATGGTGACAGATGGAGGAAAGGTGGCCACAGAGGGAGTGAAATGGGACGGAAAGAAAGTAATCACTACCTGCTCCTGCCTGGCCTTTCCTGCCTCTCTTGGGTCTGGAGCTGGATTCTGAGAGATGCTGAGTGCAGCTGGCACCCCGTGATTCTCCACAGGGCTGCAAATGTGCTCTGTGCCTTGAGAGCCAAGTCAGGGCACTGGCTGCTGCAAAGGATACAGGACATCTTTTCTGAAATCCAGAGGAACCCAAGGATCATGGCCAACATGATTCCCTTATTTCTCAAGAGCAATCCGAGCAGCCTTGTTAAAAGCAGAAAGCTCAGGTCTCTTCTAGTTCCTCTCTGGACAGAGTAAATACTAACCTAAGCCCTGTCTTTAGTTTTGATTCTGCACTCTCACTCGGCTTAGTTCTTCTCTTGGTTTCCTGCAGAGTTGAAATGTCAGTTCTATAGAACAGAAATAATAATAATAATAGAAATGGAATAGAAATAATAATCTGGCCACTGCTGATCATTTATGAGAAGCATTTCCTTTCAACCTTTTCTTCTTTTCCTCCCTTTCTCCAGATTAGAGAACTTCCTCAGCTTGAGGAGGGTATAAGGAAATAAATTCAGAACTCTGCTCCCAAACACATCCTGATTTCTCCGTCTTTGCTGCTTGTAGTTTATCTGTGCAACTTGATTTCACTGATGGACCTGGCTTTTAGATGGTTTCTGTAGTGTACTTGTTTCATAAGAGAGGCGGCGGGTTGTGCATTTTGGTTCCTGATGAGCAATGGGAGCGGACGAAGGCCGTTCCCGCGCTGGTGTCCCCGCTGGGGCTGATTGGCGTGTCCCAGCATCGGTGTGACCCAACAGAAATCAGCTCCCGTCTCCTCCAGGACTGAAGGGCTTTCCTGTGGCTCTTGCTCAGTCCATGCGTCTCTGCAGGGTGGGGAATGTTTTTGATTCTGTGTTTTGCTTTGTGCTTTCATTTCCTCCACGTGCTCTCTGCAGAGCTCCTGTGCTGCATGGAGAGAGCTAGAGCTTGTGTGGCCATCAGTGTTTGCTGAAATCAGCAGAGGCTGCCTTAATAAGGGTCACTCCTGCTGAGGAGGGAATAGTTAGGAGTTTAGGTTGCAGCCTTCTAGGGAGCCAGGTTTAGCCCACATGCAAAGGGGAAGTAGGGAGGTTAGTGCATCGTGTGCTTTTACTGCTTCCCATCTATCCTTCCTCGGCAGCTTGGTTATTTAAGGGGAAGTGGGAAGGAGGCAAAATGCATTCAGGGGATTATGAGCTAGGTGAGGTCTGAGCAATTAGATCTACTTTTAGCAGTGAATTATCCAGCAGCCAAAGGATTATGCAACCTGTATCACAGCAAAGCACTTGATGTCCCAAGAGCCAAATTCGCGATGGTTAAAGCTCCGTTCAAGTCAAGATATTTTACCTGCAATTAATTGGGCTGGTGTGGTTCTCTCTCCCACTGTTAAATCCAGTTAAGTCGAGTCACAGAGAT
Organism: Nothocercus julius; assembly: GCA_013398735.1. NCBI lineage: Eukaryota > Metazoa > Chordata > Aves > Tinamiformes > Tinamidae > Nothocercus > Nothocercus julius. The sequence continues at coordinate 937,032 of VZSV01000046.1, forward strand.
ACTAAGAGAACTGCCATCTGGAGAGTAGAGAACACAAGCATCATTTGAACTCCAAACTGGGAGGTGCTAAGATTTCCCTGAGTAGGGACAATGAGAACTTATTCATTTCTCTCTCTCCCCAAAATGACAGATCTCTTGCTCTTCCTTTAGGCGGCCTCTGACTAATACCTGTTTCTTTGCTGTTACCCCATAATTTTACCTTAGGCCTTCATGGTTCTAAGCAGGGAGGATGTGTTAATAACACTATGTGCTTGTGAATTAATCTGAGCTAAACAGCGTGTTTGGGGACTGATTATAGGGAAGTATGTGACATAAAGAAATGATAAAAAGGTGCTTGCTTCAGTGATGAATCTTGTTATAAATGGCAGCATGATTGAAAGACAGAAATAGTGCTGTCTGTAAAAGCTAAAATGTTGCTGAATGCTGAAATTATAGGAGTGCCCTCTCTGAGGGGAAAGGAATGTGTTGGGAGGTGACTTGCAGTTTGACTTCTGTCAGTTCCTTGTTTTGGGGAATAAAATCTTGCTTCCACTTGGCGTAGCCAGGTGTCATCTCATCAGGGGTGGTATGGATGGAGTTGCTGTAAAACAACCATCTTTAAATTGAATTGCATTTGAGGATTTGTTTGTCTGTTTTTACATGCCAGTAAGTGTAAAAGAAAATGAAAACACTGTTATGAGTTTGGAATTACCTCTGGAAAAACAATGTTGGGTAATATGTGCTGATCTGAAAAAAATAGCAACACAATGATGAAAAATGGGATGATATTGAGGAAAGAAATTTTTCAGTTTCAAAAATTGCTATGAAGATAACAGCAATTTTGCAGCAGCTGGTGGTTTGAGCATAACTACTGCTGGATGGAAAACTCTAATCTAGTAAGCACAGTATCAAACTAGCCAACCAGTGCAGAAGTGGTTGATTATGTGAAGAGTTGCCTTTTCCTAGCTTGCAAGACTTGAAGGCTTGCAGTTTTAAGACTGATTTTGGGCCTCTTACCTAGATCTCTTTATTATACTGGATGGTAATCAGGCTGCGTTTTCTTCAATTGCATCCATTGAAATAGTCAATACTCATGCCAGAGACAAGAGCTTTAATAAATCTTGTTACTTTTTCAAGTATACAAGGCCAGTTTTACATCACCTTCCCTCTGTCTCGGTTCTACATCTACAGAGACTGCTGCAATTTGGAAATGTGAAGGTGGAATACGTCTTCAGGTGTTAGCTTGCTGTGGTCAGGAGCTCATACGAGGGGTTCTTGTGGCTGAGATTTGAATGTGGCTTCTCACACTGAGTGGATAAATGACTGCATAAGCCATGGAGTTGTCATTTTTATGTCAAATGCTCCATTTTTTTGAGTATAGTTTATCAAATGAAGCTAATCTTCAAGCCATTGTTGGAGCAGGGCTATATTACCCTGAGAGTGAAATCAGCCTTTCCACTTCAGCTCTCCTATCTTGCAGTTGGTACCTCAAGATGTCCTCTACTTTTCTGCATATTTCCGCTATTACATAGAAGTGTCTCCAAGCTGGGCAAAGCTGTGTAAGCATTGTCCCCCATAATAATCTCCAAGCACAGGAAACTTGGAATATTTTCAAAAAAAGGAAGCATAGGAAGGCTTGTGTTATTTTCATGCTTGTTGTTTGCTCTTATAAACTTAAGTAGTTTTTCCTTCTTCATAATGATACCTGCTTTTTAATAGTGCATGTAGCAAGACAGACTTTGTTTGCATTACATCTTACAGTTCTTTTAGGGTGGCACTTTACATGCCAGACAAGTTTTGGAACACATCAGTGCGACAAATGTAACCAATATCTTTTCATTGCTATTTTATAGGTATGGTCGTTCATTTTAATTTCCTGGCCTGTGGTTGTTTTCATAATCTTGGCCATTATCCGTCTCAAATTTCCTCCAGAACCACAGCCAAACTGTAAGTAACTGAGTTGTTTTATGTCTTTGGGGTTTACTTCTCATTTCAGTGACTGATATGCTAATTTGATGTGTTGTGTTACTTTTACAAATTTGGTTCTTTGCAGTTTCCAGCAGAGATTCCCTGGGATACAACATGCTGTAAATAAAATGTCTGTGTTCTTTTGAGGTTGTTTCTATTTATGTTTCTTTCAAATTAGTTTCATAATTAGAAAACAACATTACAGAAATGTGTCACCAAGATGCACTCAGATACTGCTGTTGTAGAAAGCAGAAGAGGAAGATAAATTAAGGGATGAGAGCAGCTGGAGGAGATCCTGTTCAGTAAAATAAGTAAGAGTACAGACATCAAGTGGGGTTATGAAGGTGAGGTGAAATCTATGATTTTGATGATCGACTGTTTGCCACAGGCGAAGTGTGCCTATTCAGGCAGCTACTACTAAGGGTCAGCTAAAGAGCAATGATTTGTTTGTTTTCTTTGATGGTGTTGTGTGACCCTGTAATTACAAGTGAAGTGCCAGCTCTTGGGTGGGTGGGTGTATGGTGGTGATCCAAAGTGGGAAGAAGGTGCCACAAGTTGATTTTTTTTTTTTTTTTTTTTTTTTTCTCCCCACTTGCAAGCCTCACCTCTTGGGTCAGAAGAACATGTGTCTGGCTCCTCTTGGATCTGTTCTCATTGAGTGAGCCTCTGTCCCCGCCATAAGAACCAGTCCTACCATGTCCACACCCTGGCCATGTTTGTTTATGAAGTTAAACGGTTCAGGAGATGAGGGAGGTTTTTTTTTTAGCCATTTGGAAACACTTTTTGCCCTTTTTCAGAGGTAATTATGATTGGATCAGTTCCTTGATTCTTCTCTCTCTGTCAGTACTGGCCCATGGGAAGGGAGAGGACTGCATGGAAAGGCTGACTCCTATTTTAAAAGTAGCCTACCTCTGTATTGAGAGAAATCAGTGGTGGAGTTGCGCCCTCTTCGCTGTCAGCTCCTTAGAGGGGTCGCTTGGCCTAGCTGTTGGAGAGACCTTGAACATGTGTGAGATTCTTGTTTCTTCGTGTTGCACATCTGAGCTGCTGAATCACAGCCACACGGATCAGTGCAAAGCTAGTCAGAGCCGTTGCAGTTCATATCCCAACAGGCATAGCTTCCCAACACAGGACAGGAATAAGTCTTTGAAAATTGCCCTGACTGAAGATTTGCAGCACTCGGCTCAGAGGGGAGACACCAGTGTGGATGGCCTAGACTGAGAGGAACAAAGCCCTGGTGTGAGCAACACTGGATTTTTATGTTTGAGGGGAGGACACTGATGCAGGCGGAGAGGTGACAGCTGCTGACAGCTGTGAGGACAAGCAGTTGGCTTACAGTGCTTGCAGCTATTGAATGTGTAAAATGTGGTCGCTGACATGCGAGATGCATGTGCACTGGGAACAATCAGCTCATATTTAGTGACATGTGTGAATCTATGGTCAAAAAGAACATGTCTTCAAAGAGAGGACAGCCCTAATTTTGACATTTCCCTAACATTTGAGTGTGATGCTGAAGTTGAAGGGAGAAACAATTACATCTTCTATATGCAGAAGAGATGTAGAAATCACAGGAAGTCTTTAATGACAAACATTTCTGGTGTGTTAGGGTTGTCTTTTAACCCCAGCCCCATTTGCTGACTGCAGAAGGCCTCTTTAGGCATGTTACATATTTTATGCTCTGCCCAATTCTCTTGAACTAGTTGGAGCAGGCAAGACTGGACGTGTTGTGCTTTATGAAAACCCCAGGTTCTGCCAAGCATAGAAATGGCAGTCCTCCCACACTGCTCCATCAGTTATACTTTCTGATAAATCAGATAAGATGAATGTCAGGAGAGCCAGCTGTATGGTAAAATATTTTACGTACATGGCTTTTAATTTGTATGTGTATTTGTTAGGAGCTTGTTTTCTCTGGGTGATTATATCTTTGAATTAATGGATTGAAAGGAATGTTCCTAGGAACATCAGGTAGCTTCATCAGTTGTGCTTTGCAGGGAAGGAAAAGATGAGGCAGTATCTTGGGACTTGTCCATTTTCCTTCCATAAATGAACTGTGTTTTGGGGCAAGTCTTTTGTGTTTGTGTGTGTGTCTGTTCCTCACTAGGAACAGGATGTTAACAGCTTTCTATTGCAGAGAGATTTTGTGCTGGAAAATACTTTAATGGCTGTGGTGTACTCGTGTGATCCAGATTTTTAGGAACCATTTAAGAATCCAGAGCGAGTGGAGATTTTTAATTGGAATATAGGACAGCCAGTTTCTGGGCCTCTTCTACTTTAATAAAAATAGCTACTTGAAAAATACCCTCTTTTATTGGCAACTGAAAAATTTATCATCATTTGGCCAAATTAGAAGTTTTGGGGGAACTTGATTTTCTGATAGATGGAAAAAAAAAAAAGGGAGGTGGGGAGAGGGCACATATCTAAGAAAGCTCTTACAGGAGGTTTTCTTCTGTTGCTGTTCATTTTGGACAGGAATAAAATCCATTTTCTGCTAATCCAGTTATTGTTAATCCAGTATCTGCTGTGAGAAACACAGACATTAAGTAGTGACAAGCAGCTGTTTCCAGTTCTGCTGCTGTCAAGAGGTTATTGGAGCTGGATGATAAAGTCAGGAATCAGTGGCACAGAGATAGAACAGAATAAGCTACCCACATGCTGATTTTTGAAGCCTTAGAGACAACCTTACATTATTGATGTTTTCTTCAAGTTTATCTCATGTATTTGGGTCCACAGAAATGCTGGGAAATCTGCTTTGCCCAATTAAACTCAACTCCTCAAATTTAAAATAGTAAGTTCTTTTGAGGGTTACCTAATAAGTCTCTATTAGATGGAGGATTATTTGGAGAAAATCTCTAACAAATGTCATTCAAAAATGAACAAGCAGTGAGATTTTCTTCTGAAAGCCGCTTCCTTAGCGTTATGTTTTTGTAGCACCTAATGCAATGGGAATTGGTGCTGGACTTGAACTCCATGTTTAGTTAGACTTGTCAAATGAACATCTCTAATCAAGAGGATGCTCAGAAGAAAGCCAAGAACTGAGGGGGGGAAAAACAAACAAAAAACAAAACAAAACAAAAAAACACAAAGAGCTGGAATCCATCTGATATATAATTTGCTTTACTAAAAGGCATCCAGTATCTAAGTGCAAAAATTCTCTCTACTTTCTCCCAGGCTTCTGGGATGTATTTCGAGGTCAGCAGAGAATATTGACAGGGGAGATGAGAAAAGAGATTTTTCTGTCTCTGCAGTTCCTGTGATCATCTGAGTTTTACCACACAAAATTACCCATCCCACTTGTGCATCACAACTGTAACTTTTGACTTTTTTATTATAGCTCTTATATTCGCTAGAAGGTACTGGGATGAGTTTTGTGGTATGCATGTGGAGTAGGGAGTTACAGAGTGGAAGCCTGCAGCATGGAAGTGGGTGAATGGGATTTGATGGTATCTTCCAGGCTTTTCTGCCTTCATCCTGTTTTCTACACTGATCAGGGACAAAAATCCCTTTCTATTGCTGTGGATTTTTGCAAAGTATGGGAATTATGTGTGAGATATAATCTGTCCCTCAGGGCCTAACCCACACAGTCTGCAGAGAAACCCAATTACACTCTGCTGTAACAAGCACTGTCACACCCTGTCACACCCTCCCCACCCGCTTTCTTCCTTTTCTGCTCTCCTCCTTTCCCCTCCTGTCAGTTTGACCTCATCCTTACTCTCTGTGGAAGTTCTCCTGGGTGGGGTTGTCTGCTCATCCTGCCAACCTGCTCCTTAGTGCCATGGAGAAGATGTGGTGGAAGCACTGCTGTCCTGTTACACCCAAAGCTCTGCTCCCCCTGGCTTTCCAGGAGAGGGTGCTTGATGTGGACTGCAAAAACCGTGCCTCATTCATGGGTTTTCTTTCTTCTTCGTAGAAGGGGAGACCTAACACTGTGTCCTTGGCTCAGGTCCCAAAATATACTGAATTCTTTGGGAATTCAGGGAATTCTTTGTCTGAACTCTTCTCAGCAAAGCACATCTTACTCTCTGCCTCCTGCCCTGAACTTTCAACTAAAATTCATTATTCCCAGGGAGACATCTGCATGGTGTATTGCATTTACTGTGGGATATTTGTGTTAGACTCACTAGTAAAGTACTCCCCAAGACTGGTGAAATACTAGGATAATTAGATTCCTTTGCAGTACCAGCCTAGCTGTTTAGGTCTAGTTTAGAGCCAGTTGTTCATGGCACAACACTGGGAACAGGGCCTACCCTGCTCGTGTTCTTGACTCCAGTTCTTGGACGAGGGTCCAGACAGAAGGGCGAACTTGGACCTGTCGTTCATTCGGCCTTGGCATGGCTGGCCCCTGGGACTTCAGCATGCCCCAAACTGTTTGGAGAGAGAGGTCTGAGTCACAGAGTGCAGTTCTGTGAGGCCTTGGGAAAGAGGCTGTGGCTTGTTGAGTCTGCAAATGGAACTTTCCTATGACTTCTGTACTGAATGCTATTTTGCATTAGATGCGACCAAGGCACAAGTTACTCTGGCCAGGGCAATACCAGAGCTGATCCATATGTTCCCATATGCTGCAGCCTTGGGTCTTAAAGGCAGTTCCACGTTATACTCCCTCCCCCCCCCTCCCCGCAAAAGGCTAAATGATGGCTCTGGCTGTCAGAGGGACACGTATACAAGCAGAGGGCAGAGAGCAAGGTGGCCATAGCGCCAGGCTTCTTCTGAGATACCAGGCTGGCGATGAGAAAGCCCTGGGAGAGATGCCTGCATTTTAAAGGAGCTTGCTTCAGAGTTGGGAAGACTTGAGCTCATCTCTTCGCCCAGCAGCATAGATAAATTAATAGGTTCCCATGCTAAATACAGTGTGCTGTACACGCCTCTCCATTCATTTGGATAAGTCATGATATTTATACAAGGTACAGTCCTCCCTGCGGCTTCCGCCTCCTCTGTGTACAGACAAGGACATGGCAGACTCAGTCTGCCTGTGCTGCAGCCCCACTCCTTTTCCTTTCCACTGCTATTTTCATTTTCCTCCCCTTCCTCTCGGTCAGTGCGTTCTCTTTTTCTAGCCACCCCAAACCCAGTTTTTTGTCTATACTCTGCTACAGCATGATTAATCAAATAATCTCTGCAGGTCCCTGCTTAGGTGCCCTTGCTCTGTACGTGTGTTGTTTCCCTTCGTCTTGCTGTCCTGCCCTCGTGCTAGGGAGCAGACTGTCCTATAACACTGTTCCATCGACACATTGCTGAAGGCGGTATGAATTATTCTCCATGTTTGCTGGGACAAAAAATACACATTGGCCTCCTTACATACATAAGCAGGGTGCAGCTGCACAGGTCCCTGTGACTTACCCAGGCTCCCATTTAGTCTGGAGACCTGTAGCCTGCACAGAGCCTTGTGGTATTTATGATGCCTTCTCATAAATCTTTCCCCACCTCCATTTCTTTCTCCAGCCACCTCCATCTTGGGAGACTGGGGACTGAAGGATATTTAGAGTTGGAGACAGGGGCTCCCCGAGTTCCCAGGACATTTTTTCTTTCTGCTGAATTATGCCAGGGCCTTGGACAGCCCTTGATTCTTACTGACTTCCTGAAACAAGGAATCTGGACCCATATACAGGCCCCTACAACCTACAAACCCGGGGCTGTTTTTTCCAGAGGTGCTGAGCAGTTCAGCTTGCATTAAAGTAAACAGGTATTGGTGTCTGTGTTTCCAACAAGGAGGGTGCTTTTGTTTAATACTGAGTCTGAATACTGATACCAGCAACTACCAGGAGCCACTCAGCATTGAAAGATGTTGGTTAAATAAGTGCAGTTTCTGCTGAGTCTGGATGTGGATCTGGGCTTGCTTGGGCAATGTTTTGACTCTGTTAGGTTCAGTTTGGGTCCTGTTTGTGGCTGCAGTGCCTCCTACTCGCACAAACAAGACCAAGCTGGCTTTGCTACAGCAAGAGCCAGATAGTCCTGTGTGCGTTAAATACTGCTTAGCAAAGACCTGGAGTTCTCTCTTGGTGTGGCTGTGCTTCAGGCGCTGGTGTGTCTGTCTGCAGGACCACTGACCTCCAGTCTGATCGTGGCTCTGCTCTTCCCACTCCATCAGCTTGGTGCAGACGTTGGATCTGGCATTTCCCCGTGTTGAGACCTGAATTCCTGGTACCTCATATTGGGTCTCTGTCTCCCTTCCTTTGTTCTTTGCTTTGGAATTTCTTTCTCTTCCCGTTACACCTAACACCTATTTTTTCTCCTAATACTTTGCAAATTGCAAGCTCCTTT
>VZSV01000046.1:953073-972704 GCA_013398735.1 Nothocercus julius
TTTGGTCCGTTTCCATCCATTTTGGTAAAAACATCTGCAGCTGCTTTGGGACTGACAAGTATCTACTTGCAAATAAATGACCTGATTATTAAGTTCCCTTTTGTGAGCCTCTCAGGGTTGGAGGCCTTCTAGTGGGATTTAGGAAATGATGCCAGGATGGAGTAAAGGAACCTCCATAAAACTGAGAATCAAGCCCTGGCTTGGGAGAAGAAAATAGCACATACTAGTAGAAACATGTGGCAACAGAAAGCACTTCTACATCACGATAATGGTGTTTTCTTTCTTCTCGCCCTTCCTCCAGGTTACCTTGCACCCCGAAACCTTCCTAGTGCTGGTTTCTTCCCATTCCTGCAAACCGTGCTGTGTGATTCAGATGCCAGATGTAAAGGCACGCCGTACACACCAGAAGATCTCCTGCCAAGGCTTAGTGACATCTCATCTCTCAGACTGTAAGGGAATCTGAATGATTCTGGGTGCTATGAATGATGCTGTAGAGCAAGACTTGCTTTGATGTGGAGGGAGCAGCCATGCATGCATGTTCCCCCAACAGAATAGACTCAGATACTTGAGTGTCTAGAAATGAGAATATGGGCTTTTAAAAAAATGTTTGTATTAAGGATAGCCATTAGTGATGTATTAGTTGCTTCAGGTTCTGTACTGTAAAAGGTTTTTTTTTTCCCTGCACAAGATGCCTTCTGATGAACCAGGCTTTTCGAATTAGTTTGAAGATACCTTTTTGCATGACTGGAGGTCAGGTCTTCAGGAGTGTCAGTACTGAGCAGCCCAGAGTGCTGCACATGGCTATTACTTCAATTTACTTTGGATAAAAGTGCCAAATGTTCCCAAGCCACTCTTGCTTTAGAGATGCACTTTTTGCTGGAGCGACTGCTCTTTTAGTAGTGTGTTCAGAGACCAGCCAAATGGGGGAAATGTCATCTTCTTTGCTAAAGAAGACATAGCATATAGAGAAATGAAAATGAAGTTTCTGCCCTCAAGAGCATGTGGGTTTGCATAAGAAAGCTGGATGGGGATTTTTTTTTTGCTGGAATGCTGTTTTTCTTGAAATTGAAGCATTGAGTGGATACATTTCAATCCCAGTGATGTTCCAGTGGAAGCCAAGTAGCATTCGCTCTGAGACGTGCCAGCCAGGGATGCTGCTGCCTCTTGACTGCCTGAGTCTGGCACGCCACCAGGAAACATGGCCTGAGAGATATGCAGCTCTAAACCCTGGCTAACTGCCAAGATCCACATCCAAGGTCTCAGCTTCCTCATCCTTGTTTTCAGAGGGGAGGGTGCTCTAGAGTGCCTATTTCAAAATCCATCCCTCTCAGCCATACTGAGACTGAAGAGTGTCAGCCTGGCCACAAACCTTCCGCCACAGAGCCCATCACACAGGATGGAGGGAACTTGTGGTTATGACTCCTGACAGGTCCTTCTCAGTCAGTGCAGAGGGGCTTGTATTTCTTGGGGCATCTCAATGGTCAGTGACTCTCTGTTGGTTGGAGTGAACCTATACGAATAAACATCTGGATAACTAAATTTATGCAAACTGAAGGTCACACAGCAGAAGAGGGCAGAGCCATACAGAAACTAGACCCTTGGATTCCTGGCTCTTCAGTCACTCAGTGTCATTGTTTTTCCAGGGCAGGTTAAATGGTGATTAATTTGAGACCTTGAATGAAGAAATGGGAACCTTTAGTGCTAAAGTTGGGAATATTCCATAGGCTTCAGCTGTACATCCTCCTTGCATTATGTTTTTGGTTTCCATACAACTGCTTAGGAAATAACTGCATTTTTTGCTAGTGGCTGAAAATCAGAGTTATTCAAAATTACAGCTCAAGTCACATGATTCATTAATAAGCATCTTGACCACTGTTGATGTTAGAAGTTAGCTCTGTAAAGTATCACACAACTATGTGAGGCTACGTATACTTGCATGGTCAATGTTAGTCCTAGAAATATGTAGTATCCTAAAAGGAAAAGACATACATTTAAGTAGCTAGGTCAAGCCTAGCAGGATTTGGCAGAGTATAAGACCTCAGCAGAAGGTTGGCTGGGCAAGAGAAGGCTCCATAAGCCAATGTGAATAGACTCAACTCTCCCATGAGGGCAGAATCTGCCAGGGTGAATTTGTCATGAAGGTAAAATATTTTAGCTATGATCCTTTACTGTCTGGAGATATTAGTGTGTAATACTCCAGAGTTTATAATATTCAGCTAATAATCCAGAGTACTTTTTCTCCCAGTGTGCAACTCACCTAAGATCTTATTAAACAGTTTTTTAATTTGCCCTAAAACTGTTTATTACCAGTGGCCAGCAGAGAAAATGGGCAAGATTCTCATCTTTGGTTTTGTTCCCCAGAAACATATGCTGAGGTGTACAAATCATGGCCATGTGAGATTTCCCTGAATAAAGAGGGGCTGAAGTACAAAAACATAGCTCAAGACCAACATCTTCCACCCTTACTTTTTTGCTGAAGTGAAATATTAGGGAAGTATGAAGTAAGGTCCTGATGTCTTGAAGGATTTCTCAGTATGAGCATGTAATCCTGTTATAACTTGGAGCAATCTCAGCTCTGTCTGTTGAGACTCTGGTCTGTCTGTTGAGCCAGAGGGTCCTTAACAGTGTCACTTTTTTTTTTTTTTTTTCTTCCTGTGTATGTGTCAGTGGAAGACAGAGTATGACCTGATACAGTGAGGCCTTCTTTGCAGAGCTAGAAATGAAGATTAGGCTAAATATACGTTTACCAAATGTCTCTGACGGGTTGAACGTTTTGTCAGTGGAGAGGCATCAGGCATGAACATGGTCCCTTTCGTCTCTTTAGTGTCTGAGAGCACTTCTCTTAAAGTGCACAGCAGTTCTCTAAAAGAAACCAAACTTCTGCCTACTCAAATGTCACCATATCACCTCCGAAATCCTGCTGTTGACCTGCCCTGAGTCATGCAAGTCAAGCATAAGCTTAATCGTAACAAACTGAGTTTCTCTGAGTTATTACAAGTGTCGTTTCCTCCCCCCGCCCTCCCCCCCTTCCCTTTTCTTTTCCCCAGGAGGCGGAGGAGATCTGCCAATGTGAGCAAGGACACTTCACCATGGAGTACGGAGATTCCGGAGATTCCTAAAAACAGGAGCCCATTGCTGGGTAGGTTATCCAGTGCTTCATGCAGAAGGTTGATCTTTTGAAGCACTCTGGACAGCAATGCGGTTCTTAGTGATTACCTGTGTGACAGTGTCTGTGGCATTAGTGTAAATTCTTGTGAGTAATTACAAGTAGCTGTCTGTGGAAAAGACTCAGAATTTGACCAAGAAACCAGGATTTAAATTGCTGTGCTTCACAGGAGCTGTGTGAGATCACAGACTGTTTGACATTAATTAAAGACCTAGCTATTTATGGAGTATTGCCCTTTTATTGCCCACAAATTGTCCATAAACAACTTATTGTTGTTTTTCAAATTTATTTCTTAAAATTATCCAGCAAATAAGTCTTCTTCTGAGCCACAGCAGTTATTTATTGTTGGTGGTGTTCTCCTCTGGTGTGTTTCTGTTTCTTCAAGGAACTTTCAGACTTAAATTTTGGGATAATCATTACAGATATTATTTATTAATGGTAATGTCTAATACTATCCGCAAGGCCTCATGATGGATAGTCATTTCTGCAGGGAGCTCACAGTCAAATGAAGGGTTACACATCAGCATTCTGTGACTGTTCTGCCCCAGCCATTCACTCATTCAGTTAGCATTCCTGCCAGTGCAGTCACTCTTTGGTGTTTGGGTGAAAGGACTCAAAGCTGAGGAATGAAAAAATAGTCACTGAACAGCTTTTGCAGAATGACTTTTTAGCTCATTTTGATGGCCATGGATGGTCAGGAAGGAACTCAGTTATGTTTGTTATTTTAAGGGGGGGAAAAAAAAAAGTCATAGCCTCAGCTGGTGCAAACTGGCATAACTTTTGGCTTCAGCGAGCTGAGTTGTTTTGAGAGTGTGACTCAGTGCAAACGTTGGCTTTGGTGTGTGTCAGCTGGGGACCTGGCAGTGTTGCCTCTGTGCACAGCAGTTCTCAAAGTCTGTGCTGGAGCTGTTTCTGTGTAGCGAGTACCACTCGGCGGTGCCAAGGATGCCTGGAGAGCTCTGCCTTGCAGGGCTGCCACTTAAGCTGACATGGGCTTCCTTGATAGACTGTTAGTGTCCCTCCCTGTGTGGAGGAGCTGCAGGGCTAGAGAATATTTATCTGCAAGCAAATAGTTAAATGTTTTTGATTTTAAAAAGTTGCAGAAGGAAATAGTGTAATCTGGGATTTGATTACATAAGAAAGTCTTAAGCAGGTAATTACTGGATGTCATTGACTGCACCTTTGGAGACAGATTAATGATGGCACACACAAAGCTCTAGACAGTTATTTATCCTATGTATTGGTATGATGTAGCAGAGGTTAAAAGGCATTAAGTAAAATTTAGTGTTTCAAACTATTATTACTGCAGCATTTAAGGATTTGTTACCTCATGGAGAAAGCACTCTTTGGAATATTTCATCACCATCCAACTTGACTTCCAGCATCAACATGTTCAACAGAATCCTCCGTTTTGGCAAGGTAATGTCTGAATTTGTGTAATTAGCTGTGTCTGAACGTTTATGCATCATCACATTTAAAGAGCTAAAAGCCCAAAGTATCAACATGCAGCTTTTGTAGCTTTAGGATCTCCCTTACAAATTCAAATGAATGTGCTTCATTTTGTGAAGAGGGAGATCATTATTGTAGGTGGACTCTTAAGTGCCGTGGTGAATTTATTATTCTCTAAGAAGAAAGCAAATACTGGAAACCAAATACCAAAGAAACCGGATACCTTGGGACACAACACCATGAATGACCAAATGCTGACAGACTGTGCCCTGAGATATTTTGCTCAACTTCTGTGTGAGTTAAGGCTGCAGGTTATTCTAGAATGTTGAGAGTGCCATTTCTCTCACATGAAATTGAAGATGGATGTTACAGGCTTTGCCATCAGTTTCATTATTTGCCCGCAATACTCATGGAGTGATATCAGAGTTACTGTATGTTTATTGCTTAGGTAATTAAATAACTGTAGGAACAACTCCTTTTTGTAACAAAAACTGGTATCAGTTAATGGAATGCTAGGAGCATTGCCATTAATGCATAGATTAACAAGTATCTGAAATATGCTTATATTCTCGTATTAATGCCTACAGTTACACACACATTTCTCCTTATATATATGATTTCAATGACATTGTTCACTTAAAATTCTGTATGTGCAGAGGTACTTGTAAGGATGATATTTTTCAGGTGTCACTACTGTCCCTTAAAAATGTCTCATCGCTGTATTTAAAACTATCCCAGAGTATTGCTTTAAAACTAGCATCTAACATTATATCTTACTTTTAGAGTCAGTCACAATATTCGACGGCAGCAAATCTCAGAATCATTCTGTGTGAGGTCCTGTCCCGCTATACATCACATCCTGATCTCACTGAAGGGAAGATGGCAGCCAGTATCCACAGGACGTTCTGCTCTACCAACTTGTCTCTTTTAGAGTCATTTACCCAAGAGTTCAGAAATCAGCTCTCTCAGGTGAGTATCTAGGCTCTTTTCCAACATTTGCAGATATTGGCTGTGATGGTTCCCACAATTTATTGCAGATTTTTGGAGGTAGAACATGACCTGAAACTACAAGGAATAGTTCATTTCTACACCACAGTGCTTATTATGCAGTTTGAGGCTGAACTAATTCTTGTGAATGGGATTAGCCCAAATACCTTAGAATTGAGCAAACAGTTCTTGAGGAAAGTCAAGGACAGCCATACATCAGCTAGTGTCCGTTGAGGTTCCTTGCCTAGTTTTTTTTTTTTTTTTTCCCTCCTTTATTTGCCTTCCTGCAGTGACAAGTAGATAGAACAGTGTGAGAATATGGCATAAATAAGAATATTTAAAGCTAGGAAAGACAATAAATTTCCTCCTCTGTTACATCAGCCATATAACTTCATCCAGTAATGCCTGCATCTGATCCAGCAGCTCACAGAGGAAGCAATACTTCTCTTTGGGAAAGCTATGTAATTAAAGCAAAAGGATTCTTTTTTTTTTTGTTGTTGTTTGTTTCCAAAATGAGGATTGATACTCATTTTTCTTATTTTGCGGTCTTTAAATTGCTTGAGATGTTCCGAATCTTAGAGCTTTTCTATGCAAGGAGTTATTTTCCTGTCGTCTAGAGTGTGAAAGCTAAGCACGGTCACTCTGACCATTATTGTCTGTCACTAGAATCCTTTGAACCTGTTGTCTGGCAGATTGTGTACAAGTGCACTGCGGGCTGAAAAACCTAGAAAGGCTCACTGGCAACAAGGGTTCTTGTGCTTAAATAATTTCTTGCATTGTTATTTTTTAAGGTACGACTCAGCCCTCAATACCAGGCAGCGTTTGTCAAAGAAATGGTCTCGTTACTATTGCTCATCTCTCAAGTGCAGAATGACACCTCTTTGTGGCATCTTCTTTTGCTGGCCCCAGATGTGTTTCAGGGCAGCATGCAGCTGCAAGACATATTTGATAACCTTCAGAATGCAAGCAGGTAAGGAGGCAGGAAATGCCAGGAGAGCACTGAAAGCCTGGTGGGTTTGCATGCTGAACACTGAACACAGGTCAGGTCTCATCAGCAAGAAGGACACTAGCTTAAAAGCATGAGTTTTTTGCTGTGTGGTACAGCTCCATACTAATGTATTTCTTAAGGTCTCTACAGTGACTAGTGTTTTGTCTTTCACTCTTAAAATGGGAAATGTGTGTGAACCTTTAGTTGTCTTCCAGGCTGCTTTAAGGCGCTGTCGTGTGTGTGTGGACTGAGAGGCAGGTTGGCCTATGGGGCTTTGAATATGGCTTTAAGAAGAAAATACCAGTTTTATTCTTTCTCGATAGTTATATGAAAAGCAGAGCTTGCTGAGCTCTGTGAACTGCGTTCATTAACTGTGCTGAGATATTTGATGCTCTCTGCAGCTAGGACAGTGAACACTCTCCTACAGGGGCTTAGTCCTGTAAACTCCCTTTCTTAGTATGTAGCTGGGTGAAGCTTGAGTTGCCTGTAAGATTGGGTGAATGTCATGAATAATCTATTGACTAAAAACTGCTAGAAATTATTCTAGACAGTCCACTTGTTACAGCATGTGGAGGAAACCAGACATCAGCTGAGTGTCTTTTGACTTTTTTTTTTTCCTCTCAATCAAAGAAGGCCTTTACATGAACAATTGGACAAAGATTCAAGAAGTGGTTGTAGAAACTTTGCCACTCTGATTGCAGCCAGGCTTGGAGGAGCTCATTTCTCATGATTGGTGTGTTGCTAAGGCACTTTAAAACTCATACTGTTACTATCTAGGTAATTTGCCATCTTGTACTGAGAAAAATATTTGTGAGACTTGATGTTTTTATTTTTAAGTCAGTATCAGTGTGGAAAGAATCTTGATTTTGTTCAGAGATGTTCTGTCCTTTCTACCATTTCAGTCACACTATTTGTCCACGTTCATTGGCTTGCAGAATCGAGCCTGAAACCCCACACTGTTTGACTGCGCAGGAAAGATTAATATTTACTCTGCTTCGCTCTTCAGCTGCAGAGCTGGGCAAGTTATCATAGGCACAACAAATAGCCATAGAGAATTTCATCACGAGAACTGCAGTGCTTTTTTGCCTAGCATGTGGCAGCGTAAACGCCTGAGTAAACAGTTATTGCAAAGAGATTGCACAAATAGTATTTTTAATGATGCTTGCAAAATCACGTCTTGGCTGGATGTGCCATGTCCTTTACACAGATAGTCCTGAACTCCTAAAGAAATACTGCAGAGGGATTTTTCTGTAGTAGTACAACAAAGATGCGGAAGAAAATAACTTTTGCTCACTGTGGCATCTGTATTAACCATGTGATAACTGGCAAGACCATAGTGCGGTAGTGATTTCAAGGTCATGACTTCTACAAAAAGTCTAGGAGCAAATTTTATTACTCATGCATTAAATTAAATGTGGAGAAAAGAGATGCCTAATGCTCTGTGGAAACAGGTGGTCTGTTTCCACAGATCACTATGTGTTTATTCCTGCTGCTGAAATCAGATCAGCTAGGTGCTTGATGCATCACTTACAGAGCTTCAGGTAAGCAAGGGGCTGTGCATTTCATGGTGACCCTGTATCTACAGTGAAGAGCTACTCTCTGTATGGGAGAAGCAGAAGGGACTAAGAATCACCATAAAGTTTTCAATAACGTGCACATATTGAGCAGACATTCCTTTAAATGACTTCCTCTGTGATACAGTAAGCCAGATAATCAGCTTGTCCTTTTCTAAGATTGAAAAAGATCCCTTGCCTCCCTCTCAAGGATCTGAACTTGGTAACAGCTATTTGTGATTGTTTCTTCTGTCCACAAATGTTGCCTCCTAAGGATCCCTACTCTCCCTGTAGGCTTCTCCCTCTGCTGCTTGGTTTCCTTTAGGAGGAGATGCAGCCCCAGCAGAGAATCTCCAGGATGGCACATCACCCGAGGGGTTTCTAAGCCCCATTCTGAGGATTTTAGTGGCACACAGGTTTTGCATGAACCACTGAGTAACTACACTGCATGGCTACAACATGCACCTTTCTGCCAATGTTACCTCTGTGGCTTTCCTTCAGAGTCCTCTGTGTTTGTATTTTATGCACAATCATACAAATAATTAAGAGTAGAGGTAATTTCTGTCAGATATTTTAAGAATGATATGCTGCACTCCACCTGTTTCCTGTTTGAACACTTGTTTTATTTCCTCTCATAAACCTGGAACCACAATTTATTTTCATTTTTCTTTTTCCCTTAGTGTTGTGTTGGCAGCTCAGAATGTCTCTGAGTTGTTTGTGACTGAAGATAGATTCAAAACCCCTCAGGACAGGGTTGCACATCCTCTGTTTCCTCTGAACTGCTTGGAACAAGGTAAGATTCCTCCACGTAGCCATATCTCTTCTGAAAACCTGTAGTGCCAAGGAGAAGCAAACTGCAAGGCAATAAGTAACTGTACTGACTGCAGCCTGTTCAGGGCTGGGCATAATGAATTCTCCTTTTAAATTTTAAGAAACGTGAATAAAATACCTCATTCCAAAAGCAGAAATAAAAAAGCACGGTTTTATCCCTAGCCAATCCGTTAACTTGAGTTTGCAATCTCAGTGGAAATGGGGAGTGATACTTTTTATCTTCAGCTTTTTGTCAAAATTTGTTGAACTCACCTGATGGCCTCACAATGGGGACTGAGCCTGCACAACAGGCTACGTATATCAAGGTTAGCTATTCTGCTAAACTTTCTAATAGCAAAGGCATGACCCTAAACATCCATCTCTAACTGGAAAGGTGCAGCATGTAAGGACGGCCTTGTAAATGCCATCCACTCTACTTGTAGTTCAGTGGAGGTTGGTGTGGATAAAAAGGAAGCAGACTGATACAGTGTAAGGAGTGAAAATGTGCTGAGTGAGAGGCTAGTGAGAGGACTGGACCTGTGGGGATATCAAGATACCCTTTTATGCCCGGAAGAACAGTCAAGTTTCTAACCATGAGCTTGTTTCCCGTCATAGGAGTCTAACTTTAGACATGCATATTTTCATTGACACTTCTGCTATATCATTCTTTTCTGTTTCCAAATTGGTATCCATATCTTCTTTATGTATCTTGTGTAGATAAAGAAAGAAGTTTGGTGACCAGAGAGATTTGTGATCTCTTTGTTAACTGGAAAGACAACCGGACTTTAGTATCTGATTTGAAGGAAGTTCTGAGGTAAGACACTGCATGAAGGGATATTACTAAGAGTATAATTCAAATCTATGATCTTTGCTCTAAATCACTTTTATTAATTTTGTATTCTTTAAAATACTTTTTTTTTTCCACACAGAAAATTGAAGTTACTAGAGATTGGTGGAAAAGATTCCAAGAGATCCATTAATTCAGGTGGTTTAGAAGCCATACAAAATTCTCTGTATCATTTAAAAGTCTTTGAAGAAAAAATGAATAGAACTGAATTAGAAAGCTTAAATGTATTCAGAAATTTAAAGAATGAAACATTACAGAAACTGTATGCAATTCTTGAACTGGGAATGAATCCACGTCATGATTATAAATTAAAGGAACCGCATAATAAGGAAATAATTGATGAAATCTATAACTTCACATCACTGCAATTACTAAGCAACTTTAATGGGACTTCCATTTTCAATACAATCGCACAATGGAAAGAAATTCAGAGTGCTTTAAAATTAGCAGATATGATTTGGAATCCAGATTTGTTAAATAATTCTAATTTTAGTACAAAACAAACTAAGGATGCTCTCAAAATGTTACTCTCCACTGACATGCTACCATTTCTGGATGACTTAAGAGACCGTTTTAATAAAATACAAGAAATATCTTCTTTGTTTTCTGACCATTTGCTTAAACCAGTGTCCTACAAAAACTTTCCAGACCAGCTCCTAGCTCTCCAGAAGATGTTTTTTGTAATGACAAATACAAATATAGGTTACCAGTACCTGCTGGCGCCTGTGTTTGAACTGATGCGGAGAGTAGAAAGCTCCATGGGTCAAGACCAGTGGCATGAGCTGAATGTCTATTGGCGCCTGGGGGAAAAACTGAGGTCAATGAAGTGGAATATCACTGGCATCGTAGCTTACCGGCAATTTTTAGATGTATTAAACAGCCATTTGCATAAACTGAATAATAATTCAAATAGCTTCTTCAGTGAAGAAATGGATCGACTGTCAGAATTTGTAACAACAGTGTTTAAAGAGTTTGGGGAAGACTCTGAAGCAGACAATGTCTCACTGGTCACTCAAGCCATACAAAAGACCTTGTACGTGTTAAAAGACTTACAGCTGCATTATAATATCAGCAAGTTAAAATATATAGATCTGTTTTTTAATTTTGACAATAACACTTTTGACAACTTGTCTGAACTACTGAGGTTAGGAATTAAAATCCTTCATTATACAGCTACAAGTGATGCTTTCGGTAAAGGAAAAGTTGAACCGGTGTATAATTTAACACGTCTTTTACTGCAAGAGTTCAATGAGTTTATCTTACAGCGCAATACTTCATTAGAGGCAAAAATATGGGACTTCTTACATTTAGCCTTGATTCCATTCTTTGGTAATAACAGTGATTATAAGACACCCCAAAACTGCTCTGCTCAAGACGTTCTCCACATAACACTTGAGATGCTGTTTGAAAATGCCACTGTAAGCGAGTCCCTAGCCAGGAGCCCCTGCGAGGCCCTCTTTGCTGCCATGGATGTGGAGAGTGGAGCAGTGCCCAATGCAACCTTTACAAAGATGTTTCAACTTGCCATAACGAACCTGAAGTTGTCTCCAGAGTTTGATGTTGTCTACAAGCATAACAGGGAACGTTTTTCCAAGGAGCTGTCGTGCATCGTGCAGTCTTTGCAGTTTTCCCTGAGCTTCCTTTCAAGATTAGACCTTGTCTCTGAGCAACATTCCTCTTGGATGCAGCAGAAGATCAAGGCTCTGGCTGCTGTTGTGGAGGGGCTGCTGTTGAGTAATGCATCCTGCCCTGTCCCGGTGCTGCAGGATGTGGGTGGTGTGCTCCCATCCCAGCTTTTGAATGTCCTCATTCCTTTTATGCTAAATGAAACAGGCTTGAATTCTTTAAATTTCTCAGGCAGCCCAGCAGACTGGCATAAGCTGCCTCTGTTTTCCCATCTGTTACCGAGTTTTTCCGTTTGGAACAATAGTATATATGAACTGCTGCAGATGCCTGGAAATGCTTCCGACCCGTCTGAATGGAGACATTTCTCCCAGCTGTGGAATGCCACTGGCAATGTGTTGACCACCAAATGGAACTTAACAGAAGTGGATGAATATGTGAAACTCCTGGAAGTTATGAAACAAGCTCTCATTCTTGTTGACATTGGGGTAGATCCCAGAAAAAACGAAGTTTTTCAAATTCTTCGTAATACGAGCGGAGTAATGAAATCATCCAATCTGAAGGATTTGTATAGTTCCCTAAAACTCCTTTTCAATTTAACTTCTGCTGCAAACAGCACGGTGGACTTAGAAAGAATATTTCAAGAAATTGCCCAACTGTATGAGATTGCTGGTGAAAGACTGTTCTATCCTAATCCCTATGGGAAAGAAAATCAGGATGTTCTAACTATGGCTGTAACAATCTGGAATCAAATCATTTTAAATGGGACTCATTTTAATACAGAGAAATCATGGGAGATTATTAAAATGATAGCACTTCATGCAGTCTCCCTTGAAGACATAGAGGATTATCTCAGCACAAATGAAGAAGTATCGTCATTATTTTCTGATTTCTTGCTGACCCCTGTATCTTCTGAAAACTTTGCAGAACAGCTCTTGGCCCTTGAGCAGCTTCTTGCTGCCATGGCAAAGGTGAACACCAGCAGTCACTATCTGCTGATCTCTTCTTTGTCTAGACTAATGGCGAGACTCCAGAGTTCCTCTCACCAAAGCTGGGGAAGTGAACTTCATCATTTTGGGCAGATTGCTGCAATACTCCAGTCCATGAACAGGGACAACATGGACAGTCTTACCTCCCAGTCCCTTCTAAACATACTGCAAAATCAGTTTAAAACCATGAAAAATGATTCCAGTCTTCCTTTCAGTAATGAAATGAAGCAGCTGATAAACTTTCTATCTGCCATATATGAGGTGTATGCTGAAGAGGATTCCAGAGGCACCAATATCTCCATATATTCCCAAGCCATACAAAAGAGTATACTCTTTTTAAAAGAATTTCAGAAAAGTTATAATATCAGTGGGCTTGAAAATATCAACGTATTATTTGATTTTTATAGTAAATACACTCAGAGAGTGTTTGAAATGGGGAGAGTAGGAATGAAAATTCTTCATGATACCAACTTAAACAAAACACTGGAAGAAAAAATGAGCATTATCTATTATTTTTCAAATTGGCTACTACAGAGGGAGTTCAGTGAATCTTCCTTACAGCACAGTGCTTCATTAGAAGCAAAAGTGGTGGATCTCTTGTTTTCAGCCCTCAGTCCTTTCCTTAGGGGTAGTGACAGCAATTATGAGGTGCCCCAAAACTGCTCTGCTCAAGATGTTCTCCACGTAACACTTGAGATGCTGTTTGAAAATGCCACTGTAAGCGAGTCCCTAGCCAGGAGCCCCTGCGAGGCCCTCTTTGCTGCCACGGACGTGGAGAGTGGAGCAGTGCCCAATGCAACCTTTACAAAGATGTTTCAACTTGCCATAACGAACCTGAAGTTGTCTCCAGAGTTTGATGTTGTCTACAAGCATAACAGGGAACGTTTTTCCAAGGAGCTGTCGTGCATCGTGCAGTCTTTGCAGTTTTCCCTGAGCTTCCTTTCAAGATTAGACCTTGTCTCTGAGCAACATTCCTCTTGGATGCAGCAGAAGATCAAGGCTCTGGCTGCTGTTGTGGAGGGGCTGCTGTTGAGTAATGCATCCTGCCCTGTCCCGGTGCTGCAGGATGTGGGTGGTGTGCTCCCATCCCAGCTTTTGAATGTCCTCATTCCTTTTATGCTAAATGAAACAGACTTCAATTCTCTAAATTTCTCAGGCAGCCCAGCAGACTGGGGTGATTTCTCTGTGCTCTTCAGAAAGGTTCAGAATGAACTTCTGAGGCTCCAGGTCGCCTTCAACCTCACTGGATGGAGTTATTCCTCACGCATTTGGGATGTGGTTGACAGTGTGCTAAACACCAAATGGAATCTAACAGAAGTGGCTGCCTATGTGAAGTTGTTGGAAGCAATGACACACAATCCTGCCAACAACGCATCAGCTCTAGAAATCATAGAAGCCAGCCGCTCCATTCTCAAGAGGCTGAACTCCTCTGAGCTGCTGAATGAACTGAATATAGGCTCCAGCTCAGCTTCCCTCTCCAACAACACTGTTTTTGACAGTGTGATGAACATTGTTGGCAATCACTTCATTGTTAGAGCAGAAACCCTGTTCAACAAGACCCTACCTTGGACTCAGAGTGACCAAATCCTGTCTCCAACCAGTCTGATTACACGGTGAGTTTGTTTTTTGGACATCATAACTGCTATTACGGGCAGTGATCACCTTTTCTGGCAGGAAGAGTATTTTAATTGCTTTCATTAGAGCAACTTTAGCCTGAAATCTACCACCATAATTTAAGAATCCAGGTCTAACCATTTAGGTTTGAAGCAAAGGACGAGAAAGTTATCTTTGAAGCCACAGAATGGAATGCGTGACTGAAACTGAGACTCTCAAAAATGCTCCATGTTGGTCTGTCTGGGTTCACAGTGGGAGCAGGGTCCCTCAGGAATATGCCTATTGGAAAGTGGGTTACACCAGTGGTAAGCTCTTTGGAAAACCTTTCTTTGTGTTGTCACTCCTTAGTTCTTTTCCTCAGACTCCCCCTGCCATGGCTTCTCAACTGTATCTCATCTAAAGTTGAACCTTTCAAGCTTTTTTTTTTTTTATCTGTATGATTTGAGAGTGAATGCGAGTGATGAAATAAAATCGGGAGAATACCTACTTACAAAATGTCATGAGACACGTGGCTTTATCTAGAGCTTTTGTTTACAACTGCCAAGGAGCAGCATCTATGCAGCTGATAGGTCACACAGTAATATGTCACCTTCTGAAAGAGAAACTCATTTAAACTCTGTCTTATTTTTCAGATTTCTGTTTTTAGAATTTGAAAACACCATCTTACAGGTGACAGTGAATAGCAGCTACAATCCTTACCTGATGTGTTTAATAAATGCTACTGAAACTGAAGACAGCAATTTGACAGGTAATCATGATTTCATTGATGTAGTGGCACCTCAGCTGGAGTGCAGTTGTGCCTGTCTGAATTTCAAGTGTTTTGTCTAACAATGGGGGGAAAAAAAGGTGCCACAGACTTTCACCTGCTGGCAATTAACTGGGGCTGTGAGGTCTCAGGAAGGTAAGCTCCTTTTCGTTTGAGTTATGTCACATCACAGGTATAAACTTTCCTCCCAGCTATATCCAAAAAACATGTGTATTCTTTGCTAAGTGATGACAGTTTGCTGACACTCAGATAAAGAATCCTTAAAGATAAAAACCTGGATTCCCTTCACAGCTTTATATGCCCTTAAGATGGCAGCAGTTATTTTGAGAGTTAACATATTTCACGTAGGTATTCATTGTATATGGTTATTGTAAAACCTGAGAAGTTTATCTGCTCACAGAGATACTGAATGTGTCTGAAGGGTCAGGCGTACTTACAAGTCCTATTTCCAGTGTGGGGTAGATTTCTTTATGAGAGCAGAGCAACTACTTGGAGTGGATCAGAAGCTTACAGTTCAGGTGCACAAGTGTGATTTTACTGGGTCCAAAGTCAGGTGAATTTCGTGGAAAATAAATATGTTGGTAGGCTTCAAAGATAGAGTACAGTTATTGCCATGTGTAAAGTTTCTGTAAGTCTGGTGGATTTCATCTGAAGTATTTTTTTTTTTTTTAACCTCCCACAGAAAGCATCACACTGCTTTTGAAGAAAACTCATTTGAAAAACGACCCTTTCATGCAAAATAATACTTCTGAGAAACATTCATCCGTACCAGAGCTCCTGAAGCTAAAAGTGAGTCTGCTTAAAATGCTAACTTGAAGGACATCCCACAGTGATACACAAATGTGCAGTGGAGGTATTTGGGTGGGGGGAGGGGGGCATATGCAAAAAAGATGTTTTAGAAAAACAGCTGATAGAAGGCAGGGCTGGAAATGTTTTGTGTGTGTTGCCCGTACTTAAAAGTTGCCACCAACCTGGGCTGAGAAACTTGTGTCCTCTACCAGCCCTTATATACTGTGCACCCAGGTTTCAGAGAAGATGGAGGTATTCCTGTCCCACCAGCCTGCTTTGTAGAATAGCTTCTATTTTCTGTCAGACAGCCCAAAAGCATGATCACTGTTCACACTGCCAGTGACAGCATGTTCCTCATAAATCAGTACACCAATATTTTAAAAGTTCAGAAGGTTTAGACTTAGCAAAACACCGTGAAGAACTGAAGTTGATAGTACCAATTTCCAGCTGGCTCAGCTTCATTTGAGAATTATGTAGGGAGAAGTTTTCAAAAGTACAAGCACCAGTTAGATACCTCTGACTTCTTGAAATTGGTGGAAGTAGCAGTACCACTACTTTAGCTCTTCCTGTGCTATGGAGCTACACCCACTGCAGCGTGGTCAGAGACCGTGTTCTCCTACGTGTTCCCTTAGCACTAGATGTCTCAACATACTCTTAACATTTTCTGAGATTGAGCACCTAAACAGTACTGATTTGGTGATTTTCTCCATCAGCCTTGGATTTAGCAGTGTCGCATTTGGATGAAAGGCTGCTTACACCATTCCTATGTGTATAGTGTATATATGTAGCCCTATAGTAGTATTCTTCTTTTGTTCAGACCCTTTTTTTTTTTTTTTTTTTAAGGCATTGATATTCCCCACTGTTGCTGCTTAATATTTCCACAGTAATAACAACATGAGTCTTGATGTGACATCTGTTCGTTCATAGGCACAAAACAAAAGACTGTTCTCGCCATGAGAGACAGATAATTTAAATACTGATGACAGATAAGAGGGAAGCCCAGGGTATGAAGAGTAGGCAAAGCATTGCTGTTTTACAAAACAGGTTGCCAGAGGTGGAAGTCGTGACTTCTAGCCAACTCCTTTTTAACTGATAGTTGGGGATAGTGGGGAAAGCCATGTGGTGTCCAAAAGGCTTAATCTCTTGCACAAGGTGTATTTGTTTGGTTTATGGGAAGATTAATTGGTCAACAGGTGAGTCCAAGTTGGGTATTGTGTTTGTATGTTGGACAGAGACAATGGTATGGTAAGGCTTGCAAGATTTGTTATGTCCTGTTGTTATGTAGTCAAGTCTGCTACAAATGCATATGGAAATGGGTCTTGTGAACTGTTCTATCTGAGACCTTCTGAATAAGCTAAATATATAAAAATATTTAATCCTAAAGAAAAAATGCAAAGGAGCAGCTATTTTTTTTAAATGTGACCTTTATAATTCTGTCATCTGACTGGTGTGTGTTCATTTTTCTTCCTTTTCAAAAATTCATTTAAAGATATCTCGCCTCCGGGATCTGATGAGACTTCTTTGTGACTACGAGAGTTTTAAGTCAATACAGCGTATCTGCCATCTCCCTAATGTTAGCTTTGGAGAACTGTGTGAGCAGAGTCAATCTCATGAGCAGCTCCTCCGCACTATTGAACTAAGCAATCAATTTGTGACCAACGTACTGAATCACAGAAGAGTCTCCCAAGAACTTCAAGATATTCTAATTGGGGATGCCACAAACATCCAGTCACAAATGAAGTGGTGAGGTTCTCTTTGAGCTACACTTCCATAATACTCTGTTTATGAAATGATTGAATGGCTTCTTGTCTTCTTTTCGTATTCCCCATTTTACTTCGTTTGTTGGCTTTTCTTGCCCTCCAATTTAGGTTTCAAGAAAATGTACCAGAAATTGCTTTCTTTCAAGAGATTCCTCAGTATATGACTGCTTTGGATTCCATGTTGAACATCACTGAGAATTTAAGAGATACTAGTGAGCAAGGTAGTTTCCCATGTTTACTTTATAATGTTGGTTTGTGAACATCATCACTGATATAACTTCTGCTAGCAATTCTATGACTCATTTAACTGTCAGGAAGAAACAATCTTAATGAAATAAATATACACTGTTTCCTTGGGATCCTTTATCTAGGGTAATTCTAAGGCTAATTTCAGATTGCCCTTCATAATTTTGGTTTGTTTTCATTGCCCTAAAAAGCCTTGTATGCTGAAAGACCCAAATCTTTGATTTAGGTAAAAATGTAAATACTGGACATGGCTGGTGATGAAAAAGCTTGCAGGAGGCAGTGTGCTGTGTTTTACAGTCAGATTGTCCTCTGTGAGCTGAAGCTGACTCGTCTTGGGGTAGTAGGAGCCTTGTCTCTGGGTATAACATTAAGCAAAATTTGCCTAAACACGAAGTCCTCTGTGCCTGAGATTGCTGTATGTCTGGAGAGAGCTGTAATATAAATTTCTATTTCTGTTTCTTTTTTTTTGTTTTGTTTTTTTTTTTGGTTTTTTTTTGGTTTGCTTTACAGAAAAGCTGAGAGAGATGTTTAAAAATGTGGACCAGCTCAAAGAGGATCTAAGAAACACAACAGGAATGTCCATAGCCAGCATTGATGCTCTCCTGGAAGCATCTCTTCCAGAAAACATGACTCAGGTTTACGTTCATTGTCTTTCTGGTGGCAGGTCCTCTTGGTTTTGCCTCTCAGTCTGTTAAAACCATGATTTGCTGGTGAATGCAGCTGAGCAGATTACTGAACGTATGACAGCAGAGAGAGACATATATGATCCCACAGAGATAGGCAGTGTTGCAGATCAAGATGTTACAGATCAAGATGTTGCAGATCAGAAGTTTCTATCAGATATGAAGTAGGAGAAGTCACTAATGTCAATTCAGTTGCTGGAGACCAAGAGCCACGTATTCTCTTTGACTGTCACCAGATGCTGCTAAGCAGCCCCACGCTGCTTGGCGAGTGATTGCTCAGGCTCCGTAACAAGGACACAGTTCACTGTAACAGAGTAATGAGGACCAAGCGTGGGGTCCTCAGTGCTGAAGAGTTGCTGCAATCCGGAAGGGAAAGCACGGTTCTCATCAGGATTCCTGAGAACAGTCTGGGATCCAAAAATAGCCTCCCAAGGAGGGAATGGATTTCTGTAAGGAGAGATGAACTTGCCTGCCTTGACCTCCTGTGCAAGCAGTGCTCCAAATGCTCTTTCCCCTTACCAAATACCTAGTCAGAACTGAGTCCCAAGCAGCAGCATGCTTTTCCATACTCTGCATGCATCAGTCAATAGGAAATTGAAGCCATAGAAGCCTTTACTACTGCGCAAGTTGGCATTAGAGCACAATCCTTAAGATTTGCTCTTTGAAGCAGGAGTAATGGGGAGACATTTTATGGTTCTCCGGGCCGGAAATATGATATTGTGGAAAGAGCAGAAGCAAGGCAAGATTAATCCATGCATACTGAAGCAGTCCAGCCCCTAACAAGTCTTTTCTTCATTTTCTTCCTTAGCTCGTTTCTCAGATCCTCCAGTTAGAGTCTTGTACTGTCCATCCTGCTGACCCACAGCTGCAAACAGTAGCAGAGGAGTTCTGCAATCTCTCTCTTTCAGAGAGGACTCGTAAGACGTACATCCTGGGAGTCACTCTCTTACGACATTTAGACATTTACAATTTCCTGTACAAGGTTAGTGCTGGATTTGTAGAGTACTTTCTATAGTCCTTGCTTCATGTAGTGACTGAAAGGTCATAAAATATCATTGCAGTGGCCAGAAGCTGTAATGATTTACACAAGCGAAAGATCAGGCTTTGCTCATGTAGGTTTTTTTTTTTGTTTGTTTTTTTGTTTTTTTGTTTTGTTTTTTTTAATTGGATATCCATGCTGTAACAGTGTGTATATAAATGAAGATCACAGCTGGTGTAAACTGGCAGACCTCATTTAAAGGCACTGGACCTATTCTAAATGTCTCCTGATCTGCTAGTATCATTTATATGCTGTCACAACCTCTTGACCATTCCCAGCGGAGTTCAGGCTTCCCAAAAAATAAGACTTTGGGTTTTCTTTT
>VZSV01000046.1:972750-1019245 GCA_013398735.1 Nothocercus julius
ACTGCCATCTTTTATTTTTATTATTACTATTACTACTCTTTAAAAAGAAAAGCCCTGAAGAAAATCTTGAAAACATTTTCCTAATCCAGTTCTCATTGCCAGGTAATTACATGATTCAAATACCCCACATGTGTAATTACATAAACAACATGCCAAAATATGTTCACTGAGATGTATGTATTGAATGCATATTTTAAAATGCTCTAGAAGAAGTCTTGGCAAAAACGGATTATTAAATGAGAATGCCAGTGAATTTGGCTCGGAACAAAAGCCATTTGTAGCACCTGACCTCCTTGTTGTACAATATGCTACCCTGACTGATATCCGATATATGCTTCCCAATTGTAGGTATTTGGAAACGTGCTGTTTAGAATATTCAATGTAATATTCAAGGAAGAGGTTTGCAAAGTCTCTTGGGGATTTAGGAATAGAAATCTCCTTCATTACCTATGGGACCTCTGTTCCCTAAGCCTCCTAACAGTTTTGAAGAGCCACAGTTTCTGCCTTGGAATCAAAACAAGAGTATGGGTTTGTGCACGCATATGCACGCACAGATTCCTGCTAATCATAATTGATTTTCTTCTTGCTGCTTGCAGATGTTTTTCCCTAAGGAACTTCAAAAACCTGTGGACAAGATGTTGGGCCTTCTGACACAAATGAAATATTTCAGACACCAGGTTGAATCTGGCGTGCATCCACTGCTACAAGCTATTCATTCACTCAAAAAGCTCCGGCAGTCTAGAAATGTGCCTCTATCTAAGGTATGTTTAGTATGGTTTTGCTTTGGAGACAGTTTGCACAGAAATGTCTTATCCTAGAGACCACAGGTGCATTAAAATCATGGGTTACTGGATCTGTTTTAAAGCAGCAGTGTCCTCAGCTAAATTGCTGACTTCACACAGTCCTGTATCTCCTCCTGCTCTGATCTGCAGGGAATGGCAGCCTAGGTAGCACTGATAATCGCTTTACCCAGTCATGGCAGGACCATGTGTAGTCAGGGACAAATGGGGATAAGGGGCATGCACATCTGTGTGACAATCTCTCTTGTAACCCAGGGTGTGTAAGTGTTGCCAAGCACCCTCATTAATTACATATGTTGCTAGCAGTTCTTGTGTTGTATCTCATACCTTGAAGTGAATTTCCCACATTTTTTATAGAAAAAGTTAGCCATAGAGGCATGTTTTGTGTTCAACTGAGGGTACAAAAGAATATGCAGATAGTTTCAGGCTTTCCAAGGAAAGACCCTTGTTTTGTAGAGAGAACATCTGATAAGAAGTAATATGTAAAAATGTTTAATCCCTGCTCTTTAATAAGAATAAGATTTCTCTAATTCTGCCATTCGTCCTTCCCCTCAGAATGGGATTCTTTTAACATGGAGGATTTATTTGCATTTTTTTTCTCTTCTACAGGCCATATCAAAATCAAACAACTTTAAGATAACACATGGAACGTTTAATTCCATGTCAAAAGTTCTCTGTAACCAGGAGATTGCACCCCTGTTTTTTGAGTCTTTGCTTCCTGATTTTGGAGACCCTGTAAGCAACAGTTCATCCATTGAGGATGTCTATGTCCAAAAATTGATGAGGAAATATGGGATTCCTCACGATTCCAGTAAGTTGGGCTCTACCTTGAGACAAAAATGTTTTGGAACTAAACCCAAATATTTCTAGAGAGATTTAGCAGTAAACTGTTTCCCCATATGTCTCTGGAGAACTGATGATTTACACTAGGTGAGAAACTGCACTGCTCCATATATTGGTGACTCATATTCATAAAAGTAAAAAGAAAAAAGCATCTATAGAGAAGCAATATTTAATGCTGCACTATTTCCCAAATGCTGATGATTTCGTTTTAGGGCTTGCCAGGTCACTGCTTTTTCTTGATGCGTAGTTTTTCTAACTGGACTGATATTATTAGCTCTTCTGAGTTCACAAAAATCCCACTTAACCATCAAACAGAGAATCTTGGCTTGAACAGTGAGGCTGTTGTTGACTTGTGTTCAGCAACAGGAGATTGGGGTGGGTTACTTTTGTCAAGACCACATTATATCAGACAACGAGGAGGACTCTGAGGTAATTTGTGGGACACGGCAACAAACTGGGCATGCAGGAAGAACCCACTGATAGCTCTCCTGTGTCTGGTCTATTTGTGCTCTGTGCAATTTTTTGTTTTCCTCCCCTTGCAGCACCATTCTGTTTATCTTTTTACCTGGACTTGGTCAAGACCCCAACTGGAGCTTTAATTTGGTCTTTCTTAAAACCCATGGTGCTTGGGAAGATCCTTTATACACCAGATACTCCAGGAACTCGAGCAATCATGGAGAAGGTATGATTCTGCTTATAGTACATCAGGATATACTCCCTCAAAGGGATTTTAATTCCTCTGCAGCTCTGTCCTTTGTATAAATTTTATTGCCAAACAATTGCTGTTGGTCTGATATCCATAATAAGATTTTCCTAAGGCCTTCAGTTTATGAAGTTTCATCCCAGTATTTTCAACCAGTAGTATTGAGATGTCTCCCAGAACAAATGCTAACCAGCACTTGCTTGTAAGCAGGATAATGATAGATGGAAAACTGGCAACCAAGACATGCACTAGACATTCCGTATGAGCCTCCTGTCCAATTTCAGCATGTACTAAAGTGGCACTTAGCCAAACAGTGATAGGGTGCCAAGAAAAATCCTAAAGAAACAAAATGTGGTCTTGGCTCTTTTATTCTCTTAAGCAGTGAATAAACAGAACCTTATATGGTGTGGTTTTTTGTTTGTTTTTTGTAGTCTAATACAACACTGAAGCAGATGGCTGACCTATCGCTGAAGTCCCAGGAGTGGCTGGACAGGTCTCCTGTCATCATGAATTCACTGACTAAGTTAAACCAAACAGTTCCGATTATCAAGGTACGAGGGTCTTGCCTCTCTTGGGCCTCTTGCAAGAGGGATGTGTGTATGATTTTCTTCACTGAAATGGGTGTTCCAGTGGTTTCAGGGAGATCTTATTGTAGCTGGGAAAACCCTTCTCAGGCTTTTGTCCTTGAGTTCCCAGTTATCAGCCATGCCTGCCTGTTCCCTTAACAGAAATAATCCTGAAGCACCTTACCATGCAAATCCTCTTTCTGAAATGATTTGTGTGTAATATGTTCCCTGACACTTTGGCCATGCTGAGGCCTGCTGGAGGGCTAAGATGAGTGGGGAATGCTCTGCAGTTTGTAAATTAACTTTCTGCTTGATGGAGTGATCCAGCCAGCCAAGACCGGGCAAGAAATGATTTTTTCAGAGAATGAAAAAGTATCTGTAATAAGCATGTAGTTCTGGGTACACACATAAGAGCTAGAAGATGTCTTTGTACCTCAGTAAAAAAAATAAATAAAAAAAAGGAAATAAAATTTCCTTTCCCCCTTCTAAGGAGCATATCCTTGCTTGGATTAAGAAAGCAATAAGAAAGCAATGCTGTAGTGTTTCTTGTACTTGCTTTGCATTCTCCACCATAAAAATTGTCTCCTTTTCTCCCAAGACTATAGTTGCTTTCTATAAAAATGTGATCTCTGGAACTCTAAAATATTAGAAGTTAATTTCAGTGGCTGGAACATGCAATTTCCAGGACACAGCAAGAAAATCCAGGCTGGAATGTGTAAAAGTGAAATGAAATGCTCTTTGCTGCCTGCATTTGTTTGTGGAATAACGTACAATTCAAAAATCTGACAGCTGGTCTCCTAGCTACACGTTGGACCCCCTTCATTGCGCTCTATCCTGTGTTTACAGGACTTGAAGCAGACAGAAGGGACGTTTACTAACAGAGATTTCAAACCCCATTTTTTTTCCAGGAGAGTCTCATTTCTAGTGGTGTCAAAAGGTGTCATCTGTTGATTCCAAGAAACACTGCAAGTCCTTTTCATTGCTAACATTTCCCCATCGTGATACACAGAGAATGAAAAATGGAAGGTCAAAGAAAGAGTAGGAGGAGGTTGTACAAATGCTCTGTGAAGGAAGCTGCTCTGTGTTACTTTAGAAGTGCACTGAAAAAAGCTCACAGGGTTTGTGGTCAAACTCATGCTCTCTCTCTTTGCTTGTTGATAGAATGCCCTGCAGAATCCCTTTGTGCAGGTTTTTATCAAGCTCATGGTGGACTTGGACGCAGTTGAACTGCTGGATCAAATAAATGAGCTGGGTAAGTTTTTTTCATGAATGCTGCCCTCCTGTTTGTACTCCAGACACTGGTAGTTCCAGCACCACCATTTTCCATCCATCCTCGGATCCTCTTCCTGTGGCCAATATCTGATCTTTAGCACAAGGCAATCTGAGGTGTCATTTAAAACCCTAGTAGCCTGTGGGCAAAGACTCCTAGAGAGCAAAGGGTTTGCTTGAAGGGAAGTTGCTCCCAAACACTGCAGCAATAGCAGGATGGGAATCTTTGCAGCTGATTGTGGCCACTGGAGGACACTGTTTAGCTGTAATTACCACTTCAAATGAGCTACCTGGGACTCTGGTGGGAAATGGTGTAGAGCTCATTCACATCACCCTGAGGGTTTAGCTTAAAAGTTTCCCCGAGCAGAAAAGGAAGGGATCAAATAAAAGAATCCTGGCTGATCGAGTCAAGGACGTTAAGAAAGATACTCTGCCAGAATTTGTTGTTCTTCAGCAGTCATGCACAGTGAGAGTTCCTGATGCGCATTACGGGAGTCATCAGCTAACAGAGCTGATGGCAACGTGATCACAGCCCCTTTCCATTTCTTCAGTGGATGGTCATACCTGGACTTGCATAAGCCTGATTTGTATGTACATTACAGTCAAAAGGAGAACAACCTACTGTTTACAGTGAACCCTGCCTATTAGTCATCTCACAAGTGGTACCTGTGTCTGCACTGCCAGTAAAATCATAGTCCCTGTAGCAGCTGTTCCATATTAGTTACACTGCATTATGCAGTCACCTTTTAAAACAGGAAATGACAGTATCTTTATTAAGCTGCATTATCAGGTTTAGTACACACATCAGCACAACAGACCTAGCTTTTGCTTGATATGCTTGCCAAAAGCACCTTCTCCCCTGAGACAGAGCAGATCAGCAGATGTGCTGATTACACTGAAAGCCATTAGGTGTGGAATGAATGGTGAGCATCACATGCAAGTCTAAAAACCCAGCAGGTTAATAGCAACTTCTGATTTGGGATGGCTGTCACATTCCATTGCTGGCATCCTCCCAAGGGCAAAGTCACGAGTATATTACAAGCGATTAACATAAAAATTGGGTCAACAACATGCCTTCATTGCCCTGCTAAGTGCAGAAATGTATTTTACACTTAATGGATAGTATAATGCTATTTTTTTTCTCCTTTCTGGTGTCATTGCTAATGTAAAGAGCAAAATGATATGATGTTGCTTTTGTTGTGTGATGATGCTACTGAATTTTATTTTCCAGATAATATTCGATTGGAATTACAGAACAATGCTGACATTGTCAATCAGTTGAATACATTAGCTACGCTTGCTGTAAATGTGTCCTCCTGTGTCTCATTTAATCGCATTCAAGCAGCCAGAAGCTTGGAGGAAATGGAAATGATGGCCAAAGAGCTCTTTTTGAAGAATGAACTTTTTGCAAGTATGTGACACTTTTGATTTCTCCCATAGATTAGAGTTAGCCTAGGTACGGGGTGAGATTCCAGTGCAAGAGGTTTGGCTTTCCATCAGTGACTGTCATGGTCATGGCTCCAGACACACATCAGTGGGTCTTTGCCCAGTGCATCTGACACCAATACTCTCAGATCTCCTTATGGCAGTGTTTTGCACTATCCCTTTTATATCTGCATGTTTTATGCCATCACTGTTTGTATAGAAAGCCTTTAGTAGACTCATATTTTCTATAGATTAGTTCTCAACTGAACAAGCTTTCAGTGCCCTTGGTAGATCTTCATGACAGTCGCCTTCTCTCAGGCCTCCTTGCAAAGCGAAAAAAGTGCTTTACTTGAGCAAGATTCAAGACTGTCCACTTTATTAGGGGATCATAAAGCTCTTTAGATGTTACAGCCAAACAAATCAGCACTACAATGTCTCTTCATGGTCAAAACTTTTACGTTTTGTAGGAGTGGCTTGAAGTTTTAGGTCAGACCACAGAATGGAACAGGTTGGGAAAGAGGTTATCTTAATTTGAATGATAAACACCTGGCTTATCTTTTTTTTTAAATATGTATTATCTCGTCAGTTAGGATTTATTTACAAATCTGTTGACCCATTTGGTTTTGCATCTCATAATTCAGATATTGACATAAGCTTTTCTTTTTCGTCAGTCATCAGACCATGATAATTTTAATACTTCAGCAGGAGTAGACATGTTTCCTCCGTGCTTTTCCTCCATTCAATTTTCATGCTTTACGTATGGAATAATTATGCAAAATGTTCTGGAAAGAGAGCCCTCTGTGGTGTTTCTTCAATTCAAACAGGCGTTTTAAAACAAAAGGTACCCTATCTGCCAGACTACAGTTACAGCATGCCATTTCCTACCAGGAACTTCCAAGTTTTTAGCTTCTAAGACATTTCTCAACTTTGTATGAGATCCTGTGCACATAAAAATAGATAGAGGCCATGAACACTACCTTGTTTAAAACAAAGTCTGTGAGGTTTTTAAGTTAGAGCATCTCTATGCAAGATCTGTTGCTGGAGTGCATTTGGATGCGTTCACAAACACTGCACGTGCTGAGTGACATACACGATAGATACGCGTCAGTCCGTGTTAACACCAAGACTTTTCCAAACACAGCTGGTTCTTTTGAGAGCCTTTGGGCTTTTTGAATGCTCAGTGGGGAAAGCATTTAAGGCTCTGGGGGTGTGTTTAGCAGGGAGGATCATCAGTCACATTCTGAAGTACGAGTGGCTGCAGTGGTGTGTGCTTTCTGCTTCCGGACCCTCGGCAGTGCCTGCAAGCAGCCTACCCATCAGAACCTCGTGTGTAGCAAAAAAAAAAAAAAAAAAAAAAAAAGTGGAGGGATTGTAGTGTAAAAGAAGCTAAAATTAACTAGAAGTTCTTATGTATCTGGTATCTGTGTGTACTGCTCCACTGCTATTGACTTGGGGTGTTGGGGTGGAAGAAAGCATTGTCCCTTTCTTTCCTAAGGTATCATTTTCAAGCTGCCTTCAAGTCCTAGCAGCCCTCAGCACGCTCTCCCACCAGTGCTCAATTACACCATCCGAATGAGCAGCAGGATTACTCAAACCACCAACAGAATAAGGGAGCGGATCTGGACGGTGGGACCACACAATTCAACCTCACAGAGCCAGATTTACAGCCGGGCCTTTATCTACATCCAGGACAGCATTGAAAGATCCATTATTGAATTACAGACTGGGAAGAGGCTGGAGGATGTAGCTGTTCAAGTCCAGGCCATGCCTTACCCCTGCTATAATAAGGATATGTAAGTTTATGAGACTTTTAGTCCTCATATTTGAATTGTCATGGTGACTGTGCATTTTACCACTGGTGAAATTTGCTGTCCCTGCTTCACATGCTGTAGAACTGACTTGACTTGGCAAGACTCTGGTTAAAGATATGACTCTTGGCTTCTGCTGTGGGCGTTTACGTGTAGACAGAACAACGGAATGAGAAAATGTATTTGTTGAGCAAAAAAGAGGCCCTGAGTTTGAGCTCTGTTCCTTGATACTGCTATTTAGCTGTGGTATTTGTTATTCATTCCAGCAGTTGCAGCTAATATTCAGTACATGGTGAATAGTTCTCAATACAGATGCTTCTCACAGATACATCAAGAACAGTAGGAGGGAAGATTAAATTGTACCATTCTTTTCCACAGTAATGGAGGAAGACCAAGGAGCTTTTGATGCACTTTGTTGTCAGAATGCACAGGACATTATATAGAGCAGTGCAGAGTGAATGGTGTGTGGACCAGAATAAGTTTTGAATGATAAAACAGATCAAAAGTTTTGGATTATCTTTCTTTTCCACTCATCTTGAGCCAGACCTGCAGCTAGTATAAACTGTACCTCTGCCAAATGCAGTACAGAGAAGCCAATATCTCACAGCTGAGGACCAGCCCCTCTGGCAAGACAATTTTGGTTGGCATTTGCAACCTGGCAGCGTGGTTCTTCCTCCGAGTTACTACCCTGACCGCAGCTGGTGGTAAAATTGGGTGGAAAACGCCCAGGAAAGGAATTTCATGTCCATTACAAAGCATTGAAGGATGTTCAGCAAATACAGTGGTGGGAGGGCAGTCATGACAGAACTGATGGTCTTTCTTGGACCAGGAGTACAGGCTCAGCCTAGGAGCTCTTTCTACTGAAAAACCTGCATGTGTCCTGCGTGAGCTAAAAGCAGGAGCTGCAACAGACACGTTAACTTCATGTGTCATCCTGTCACTTAGGAGAGCTAGAGGCCTATAACCTTTTGGTAAGGTAACTGCATGCAAAGTGTCTGCCACTGTATTGTTCCTCTAAGTACACAGGCAGTAGGCATTCAAACCAAATGTCAGCTGCTTGCAGCAGATACATGGGTTACTGCTGCGACATACTTCCATATCGTGGTTAACTGGCTGCCAGGGCCGGGTAATACAGGGTTATCTGCTCCCTTTCTTCTTCTTGAGCTGCTAAAAAACCAGCTTGCCTTTGGGATCCCCTCCCTCCCTCAGGTTCAGAGGCACATGAATTTTCTCAATTATTAAAATACTTAAAGGCTTTGGAATTGCATCCCCAAGAAGTCATTATAAAATGGACCTCTATTGATCGTTATTGCATAGTTGCCATTCTCTAGGGAGATGATAAAATATTGTATACCACTGCACAGAAGGTGTGGCGAAATACTGAATTTTTAATAGCCTAGAGATCATGCACAAGGTGCTAGCCAAAAAACAAAAAAAAAACAGTGTTACTGAAATTCCTTTTTATTGTTTGTTTTAAGTATGGGTTCATTTTTACAGAAGCCTTTTCTCAAAGCACTGTTTTGGGGAAAATTTTCAGTTTTTCAGAGAGAAAATTATGAAACCCCAAAGTTCATTTTTTATCGTTACTGCACATTAAACTTTTCCCAGGAAATAACATTGATATTTGTTTAAAGCCAGGGCTAGAAATAAAGGAGGGAAGAATAAGCCCTGTAGATGAAATGAAGTGAATCTCCTGCTGTAAAAACACACTTTCCATCACAGAAGGAGGATTTTACTTTTGGCCGTTGTTATTTCTTTTCTCTGGGCACATTCAGCATGGGAGGAAGGTTTTTGATTAAAGCCAGGGGCAGAAGGCTATGAAGTCCACCTTGCAGATATGGAGGGCAGATACGTCCCTCTACTGGGAAGCACCTAAATCCAGACTCAAGGCCTGATTAGAAATTTTGGCCATTACATTTAGTGACAGAACTGGCTGTTGTAGTTTTTCAAACTGAGATGCTCATCCTCAGGGAGCCAGGAAATATCTCTGCCCAGTGGCAGTTCCTGCTCCTGCAGGTGGTGGTACTGAGCAAGATTGCTTCCAGAATATTGCTGGAAATAACCACAGGCAGGGGCTTCATGAACAGAAAATTTAATGCAAGGGCAAAGTAGCCTTTTTTGTAATTATTATTTATGCTCCATGTTTTGAAGTATAAACATTTCTTCTTCTGTGCCAAAGTAGTATTCTGAAAAATATATTCGGTATAAATTCTGAATCCTCTGAGCATTCAGCTAAAGCCTGCGTTTGTCTTTTACAGGTTCTTAACCAGTGTGACCTACTCTCTTCCATTTGCTCTGATGGCTGCTTGGGTACTGTTTATAGCTGATTTTGTTAAAACACTTGTTCAAGAGAAAGATCTGAGGCTTTATGAGGTACACTGAAGCTTTCTGTGGCATGCAAAATTATAAACAGATTTTCCTTATTAGTGAATAGTACATCGCATGTGCAATATTCAATGAAGCAAAATGAGCATTAAGGAAAATGATATTCTGAATACCTATTGTTTGACCTACTGCTTGAATTCTGACATTGTAAGCAAGTTCAAAACTAAAAATGCAGGGCATTTGCCAATGACATAGTGAGACCATTACTTTGTAGTTCTGAATACTAGAAACTTTGGGATATCAAAAAATTACAAGTTTGCTGAAGATTAAAAGCTCTCCAAAATTTATGTTGAATCATACCTAGGGGGGATGAAGACCTGAAAATTGGACTTATTTCCTATCCTTGAAATTACTATACTTAATATTTCAAAAGGTGCTACATCTTATATCAGCTCCTCTGAAATGGAGCTCTTGATTCACCTTCCCTGTTGGAAAAGAAATGACATGGAGACAAATGGAATTTACTTAATGAATTCAGGTTTTCACTGTGAACAAAGTCAACAGAGATGAACAGCAAAGAACTTCTGTAAAACTAAGCTTGAGCAAGCAACAAAAGCTCGAGCAGATTTGTTTTTCATCTGGTGCCATGGAAACAAATGCTTGTTCACCAAAAAAATATTCAGAAGAAAAAGGGCACTCTATGAACTGTAATGAGATTAAAATGAACAAACCCCACTGGCTAGTTGACAGCCGCTTACCCTAGTTTTGTAAATTTAGTCTCATTGTCTCTAAGAATCAAGATGTCGGCAGTCATTTTAGGTGTATAATAACCTACAAGACACTGGCAGCTATTGTTGCTTTGGGATTGTGCAATATAAATTTCTATTTCTACACAAGTCTTACAGACATGTTCATCAGATGATACAGATTAATATTGCTTCATTATAACCATGCTAATTTATCTATTATTGTCTTTTGGCGGGGGTTAAATGTTTTTGTTTCAAACATGTTTTTTTTAAAAAAAAAAAGTCTTTACAGTAGTCTTTACAGTCAAACCACCCATTCCCATAGTATTATTTTAAAAAGTAACCAAAATGTTTTAGAAAAGTAACAAATCTAAGGTCTTTGAAGCCTGTGGGATGCAACAGTTGTACTTGTAGATCTTGTCTGTCTTGACCTTGGCAGTGGGCTGTTTTGCAAGTGTAGGACATGCCAGAAATGTGAGTGCTTTGTTTCTCCCTTGTCAGCAATATGACACTATGCCAAAATGTGAAAGTGTGTTTTGATTTTATGTCCTATCGAGATATTGAAAAGAGAAGAATGAAGCAGTTCAGTATCAGCAAAAAAGATGTCTTAATAGTTGTGTGTGATTCTTTCTTTCACCTTTCTCTATGTAGTACATGAAAATGATGGGTGTTAACGCCAGCAGCCATTTCATCGCCTGGTTCATAGAGTGTGCCATCTTCCTTTTAATCACCGTCACCTTCCTCGTCATCATTCTGAAAGTAGGTGACATCCTTCCAAAAACAAACACAGCCCTCCTGTTCCTGTACCTTATGGACTACAGCCTCTCCATCATAGCCATGAGCTACTTCATTAGTGTCTTCTTCAACAACACCAACATAGCAGCCTTGGTGGGCAGTCTTGTATACATCCTCACCTTCTTCCCCTTCATAGTGTTGCTTGTCATTGAGAATCACTTGAGCTTCGCTGTGAAGAGCCTACTGGTAAGTTTTGCTTTTCAGTAACAAGTGTCATGTGTGTGAAAGTGGACACTAGCTTTCCATAAGCTTTCACTTGTGTAATAATTTGTGTTACAAATATGCATGAGTTTGATGCCTTTCTAAAGTCTAGAAGTGGGTATTGACAAGTCATGGAATCATAGAATTGTTAAGGTTGGAAGGGACCTCTAGAGATCATCTAGTCCAACCTCCTGCACACGCAGGGTCACCTAGAGCATGTGGCTCAGGACTGCGTCCAAGCGGGTTTGGAAGATCTCCAGAGAAGGAGACTCCACAACCTCTCTGGGCAGCCTGTGCCGGGGCTCTGTCACCCTCACTGTCAAGAAGGTTTTCCTTAAGTTCCTGTGGAACTTTTGGTGCTTCAGTTTGTGGCCGTTTCCTCTAGTCCTATCAGCAGCTACCACTGAGAAGAGGCTGCCCCATCCTCCTCACTGCCTCCCTTGAGGTCCTGACAGACACTGATGAGGTCTCCTCTCAGCCTTCTCTTCTCCAGGCTGAACAGGCCCAGCTCTCTCAGCCTTTCCTCGCAGGGCAGATGTTCCAGGCCCCTGATCATCCTCGTAGCCCTGCGCTGGACTCTCTCCAGCAGCTCCACATCCCTCTTGTCCTGGGGAGCCCAGAACTGGACACAGTACTGCAGGTGTGGCCTCAGCAGGGCTGAGTAGAGGGGCAGGATCCCCTCCCTCGACCTGGTCTAGACGCTCTTCCTAATACACCCTGGGATCCCATCAGCCTTCTTGGGCATGAGGGCGCTGCTGCCTCATGGTTGACTTATGGTCAGGGTCAAATGCTGCAGCATTTGGCAAGAGGAAGTTTGTGGGTGGTGTGCTGAAGGGAAACCTGGAATTAGTAGTTGTCCCATGACTGAAAGCCATACTTGTGGCATTTTAATACATTATAACCTGTCAGCTGACTCAGAGTAGCTTGACCTGTGAGTATTGCCTTTTCTAAATGGCTTAGCTGCAATCTCTGTGAGCAGTAAGGCTGTGTTGAGAAAGGGGTTAGGTAGCAGCTAATAACCCATGTTCCTTATATATGTTTACTTGTGGAAGATTAGTGCCCTGTATGAGGAAGGAAATTGAGCCCTAAGTATGGGAAACAAAGGGAAGGAAGATTCTTAAGGCAGGGTTATAGCCTGTCACTGGAAGTGTTACCCATCGCTGACGTAGTCCATTGCTCTTTGAGTGGCTATTGGAATAAATGTCACTAATATTTCAGGTTCCTGGATCAAGGCAGTGAGGTATCTGGTTACTAACTGTTTTGATATCTCTGAGATTAATTCATAAAGTCTTTGTTTCAAATTTTCTTTATTCCACAGAGCCTGTTGTCTCCAACAGCATTCAGTTATGCAAGTCAATACATTGCTCGATATGAGGCCCAGGGCATAGGTATGTTTATTGCAAACAAAACTCTGCTTTGAGCTGTCATGATTGTGACATTTCATTAACATGGTTCTGTTTGTCTGCATTTCTAAATTCCTTTCTGTAGGTCTGCAGTGGGACAACATGTATAAATCCCCAATGATTGGAGACAACACTTCCTTTGGCTGGATGTGCTGGCTTATCCTGATAGACTCTCTCATTTACTTCATTCTGGGATGGTATATAAGGAATGTTTTCCCAGGTAATGATGTGAAGCTTCAAGGCTGCAGTAATGTCTCCCAGAGAAAACAGGAAAAACAGTGGCTGGTGCTGGAATTAAGGCTATAAGACAAATCAGCACAGACAAGGATGCCTCTGTTTCAGGATCAAAATGGGCTTGAGTTGGTGGGCCTGAGAGTATTAATGGATCCTGTGATAGGACAGAGCAGGGGAGCATTAGGATTCTCCTGCTTGTCCCATGAGTAGATGGGACCTCTGAGTAAGTGGAGACCAAGGGCAGAGGAAGATGTGTGTAGTCTCTGGTTGGTGGAAAGGAGAACAGAGCCTGCTAGCCTGCTTTTGTCAGGCAAGTGATTTTGTGTTGTGTTACTTATATCATTTGATTTCAAAGCGTAATTCTTGCCGTGGGCAAGAGACAGTACATTTGTCTTTTGCTTTTCTTCCCCACCTAATGAAGCGGTCCCCTGGCATGCAGAAATCTACCCAGTGGAAAATGTAAAGTACTCCAGCCCTCTGGCTATGAAGTTACTCAGAATAATATATTAGCTAATGCTTCCTACTGTGTCAATCATGAGAATATCTTCTACCAAGTGTCCGTAGTACACGAGCACATAGAGAGGAGAGTTCTCTGCAGCTTTTTTAAGCATATTCCAGTAGTGGTGCCTCCTGTAGAAGCAGATACTTGAATATCTTCCCTCTTCTCAACACAGGGAGATATGGTATGGCTGCTCCCTGGTATTTTCCATTGCTGCCATCTTACTGGATTGAATACAATGGTTATATCCCCTTCTGGAATGAGAAACGAAGAGCCTTTCTTTTCACTAAGCTGCTGTTGAGGAAAGAAGCCACCATCAGCAATAAGATATGTATGTGAATGCTAAATGGGGTAATGATGCTAACTTATGTCTTAGGTAAATGAAGCCAAATGTGCAAAGGATACCATTTTCAATGTAGAAGTTAGTTCTGTGGGCATGCTCAGAAAGCACATTTCTGTGTTCATCCCTATTTTGTAGCATGGGAAAGCTTTAAAGTTTTTACTTATCTGAAAGGAGACTTCACTTTTTACTTGCTATTTGTTTTGGAATTCTAAACTAGTATTTGTATATATATTTCTTCATGTGTATGCTGTAGGTGGGCAATTACCTTTGCTATACCTATCTCACAATGCAGCGCTCTATGTAAAAATACACTTTTATTTGTACAAGCAAATACAGGTTTCCAATTGGGAAGAGATGTGTGTTTCTGTGTTTCTCTTAAATTTTTAACCTGTAAAATATTGTCAGACCACACGTTAGTGCTTG
Organism: Nothocercus julius; assembly: GCA_013398735.1. NCBI lineage: Eukaryota > Metazoa > Chordata > Aves > Tinamiformes > Tinamidae > Nothocercus > Nothocercus julius. The sequence continues at coordinate 987,134 of VZSV01000046.1, forward strand.
CTGCTCCCTAACATAAAATATCTCAGTAGTTTTGCTCTCTGACCTCTGCTTTTCTTGGCTTAGCATAGATTAAGTTAGGTGCCCTGAAACGTTTAAATACAGGACCTTTCTGAAAGTGATTAACGTTTATTGTCAGGAGTTATTAGAAGTTGCAGGAGTAAAAGGGGGAAATCCTGGACAGCACAAAAAGATACAGTTCCTTCAAAATGTTCTCTACATTCCCAGCTGAAAGACACTTAGTTTTGCTATGTTTATTTTTTTAAAAAGCCCTGATCGTCTCTGAGATGAGAAAAGCAGCACAAATATCTGTCCTCTGACCCTTCCTATGGTGTTGCAGGTGCACCCCCTCCTCACCTGGAACCGGAGCCTGCTGACCTCACCTTAGGAGTCTCCCTCAATGGCATAACCAAGATCTATGGATCCAAAGCTGCAGTGGAGAACCTCAGCCTAAACTTCTATGAAGGGAACATCACTTCCCTGCTGGGACACAATGGAGCAGGGAAGACTACGACCATGTATGTCTCTGAAAGCAGAGATATTTTATTCTGCAGAGCACAGTGGGTAGAGTAGAGAACAAGTGGGACCACAGTGTTTTGATCCTGAATAAGATGCTTTAGTAGACCTGATCTCTTCTGTAGTTTCGTCTTACTCCTGACAACCTAAGCAGTGCCTTCATGTGTTAGAGTTAAGGATCCTATTTTTGCATAGGAATACGCTGCTAGTCTGCAGGCTTCCTGTAATGCACAGCAGAGCTGCTGTTTCAGAGATGCTACAGTGCCCGGAGTTAGGCTGATCAGATGTCAGCAGCTTGTGCTCATACCAAAGTTGAGTGGTATTAGCAAAAAAAGCTTAGTAATGGTATATTTAAGCTGTACGTATGTGTAGGCTGGGCAGGGAGGGCAGTGGGTTAATCTGTTGGCCTTTCAGCCCTTCTAGCCTTGACTTTTAAAAGTTATTTAAATTGTTAGATCACAGCACTAAAACAAGCCTGTAGAACTTGATTTCCCCAGTGATATATACATGCATATATATGCATCACTGTGAAAACCACATTAAGCTGATAAGTAGAAGCCCTAGAACAGCCAAAAGCATGATAGCTGAGTGCCCCGTCTCAGCTAGTTACAAATTCAGCTCATGCCCTCTTTGCAAAGTGTAGGCAAAGCTGCTATATAGAAGAGTATAATGGCTTCCAGAAACTTAGTGTAGACCTCAAATCCTGAGTAAGGTCACAAGTTACCTCTCCTTTTCTTTTTAATGATGGCTAAAAGGCCCAGGAGAGAGAAGAGCTCTGGAAAGGTGAAGGACAGTCTTAGATGCATCTTCTCTCTTTAGTCCTAGCAGGACAGAGATAAAAATGACCTATATTGTGCAAGTAGTTATTCTGGGCAGAAGTTGTTTAACTCAGGTCTGTTAGGCATTGCGGCGTAGGTAACTATTTGCTTGAAAGAGATGGAAGTGCTGCCCTCTGTGAGGCATCTTGTCTGGGAGCCCTCCCCCATTTCTTGCTGATAATGGCAGTGAAATCAGGTTTCTGTGCTCTAATGTGGTTAGCAAGATGAGATGTGGTTTTCAAGCTCTGATGTGGATAGCAATAAAAAGAGCAGCCTGGATACTGCAGCCAGACCTCAAAGAATGAAGAGTAACTGCATTATATGAATTTCCAGTGATTAAATTGGAAGCCGGGGGGATTCGTGTGCATTGAGGTATGGGATGTGCACAATAGTCCGACTTGGGAAGGAGAAGATTGGTGGGGATGAAAGTACATGTTGAAAGTAACCAGAATTCAGTGTGCAAGCTCGGTATTTCCCATTGCGTCCTCACAGAGGTGAAGGAGGAGGGATGCCTTTTGATGTTAGCTAGCCACCCCTCTGCGAAAGCACTGGCAAAAACACCAGGAGAAGCCGTATTCTGTAGTGTCTCTCTGTAAGCAGCATGGTGGTGTAGCCTTGCAAGTGATGAGTACAAGACCATGGAAAGATTTCATGTGGCTTTCTCCTTTTTTACTTTCTTTTCTATTTATTTTTCTCTTTCAGATCTATTTTGACTGGTCTGTTCCCTACATCATCAGGTACTATTGTTGTTTATGGCAAAGACATCAAGACTGACCAGGAGGTTATCAGGAAGAACATGGGTGTGTGTATGCAACACAATGTGCTATTCGACTACCTCACCACAAAGGAGCACTTGCTGCTCTATGGGTACATCAAAGTTCCTCACTGGAGCAAAGAGGAGCTGTATGAAGAAGTGAACAGGTATAAAAATATCAGGGGTGAAGAAGGGAGAGGGCTGCCAAAATTACTTATTATGTGATGGTGTCATTGCCAGTGCAAAGTTCGGGTGCATGATTTTGAGCTCTGCTAAGAGCTCATCTTAGAGTCCAAATAAGGCCTGACTAGGGGAGTATATTGAGTGTTGACATCTGTGGCTGTAAGAAAACAAGGTCTCTTCTCCAGGGGGTTTACAAGCTTCTGTGGCAATTCTTTGGAGGTGAATTACAGGTCTGGTCCTTGATTCTTTACAGTTTTCCCCAGAAAGAGATTTAATCAACAACTCAGAAAGATGATGCCAGTTTTATTGGTTCTGCATGGAAGTGATGCAGTCAGACTATCCCAGGGAATTTGGATTTGATGTTCTCAGTTCATGAGGTTAAGCCTTTAACCTTGGCTTGTCAGAAAACACTCTAAAAATGTTAAAATTAAAATCCCAGTGGCTGAGAGGCAGGGTGAATCATCTCTCAGCACTGTGACCATTCAGCAGGGCAGTCCACATCTGAGCAGTTTTTCATCTGCAGTTACGTTGTTTGCTGTTTTCAGGTTCCCTGCTTTTAAAATATTCTTGAAGGGCAACCATTGAGGGTTGTTTTTTCTTTGTTTTCAAGGACTTTGAAGGAGACTGGACTGTATGGCCATCGTCATAAGCTAACTGGTTCCCTGTCCGGGGGAATGAAGAGGAAGTTGTCTATAGCTATTGCTCTCCTGGGTGGATCGAGGGTGGTGATACTGGATGAACCAACCACAGGGGTGGATCCATGCTCTCGGAGGAGTATTTGGGAAATCGTCTCCAAGAATAAAAAAGGTACTGTGATGAGGCAAGATGCCACCCAGTGGCAAAGGCGATGTGTGCTACTTTGGAAAATAAGATTTCAGTGGCTTTGAACTCTGGGTTTTGGAGACCATGGAGAACTAACTGTGGGGGACTGGGACTCTGCAGATTGCTTTGGGGGAATCCTGGGCTGTTCTTGTGAATTCGGAGTGTCACTGGAAAAGTAAGTTTGCCCTAATAGGCAGATTATGTTATTCTGACATAGTTTCTCTGTGGTTGCTCTTTGTCCAGCTCTGTTATTAATTCAAAAAGAGTGCTGTGTATTTTCACCTGATACTGTGTCCTCCAATGCAATGCAGCTTTCACCTGTCTCACCTCATTATGTGTGTTTATTCTGTGCTGGCAAACATCAGCTCTGTGTTTTCCAGGCAGAACCATTATTCTCTCAACGCATCACTTGGATGAAGCAGAAGTACTGAGTGACCGAATTGCCTTCCTAGAGCATGGGGGGCTCAAATGCTGTGGGTCGCCGTTCTATCTCAAGGAGACATTCGGTGATGGGTACCACCTGACTCTCACCAAAAAGAAGGTTTGTGTATGGTATTTGTAAGAATATATGAAGGTTTATGTAGAGTTCACCCTAAATTTTCAGACTCATATAAAGAAAAATGTTTCTTTTCATGATAAACATCTTGGGTGGGGTATCTAGTCAGTTGTGGGCAGGAGGGAAAGAGACAAGTCATAGTGTCCCCCAGCAATAAAGCATGTTGTAGAAGATTCATCTCAGCCTTCTCTCAACATTTTTGTTGTGAAATGGGTATTCAGTTGAGTCTCACTAAATTTTCTGGAGGATGGTGCAGAGCCCTGATCCTGAGCCGCATGCCAGGTGAGGCCTTTTCATCCTCTCTTCCCCGCTGGGCCATCGTTCCCTCTTGGTGCCCTGTAAGTCTGGCTGCCACAGCAGGACTGTTGTCCACCCTGCTGTGGCAGGGACAGAGATTTGCCTGGTTTGTGGATCCACTTTGCGCCAAGCCAGAGCTCTCAGCAGCTTGCTCAGCAATGCAGCGACTTAGGGCTGTCAGCGGGAGCTCAGTGACAGGTCAGTGGGTTGTGTTAGATGAAGGGAGGCACCAAAGAACTGTGGGAGGTCTGGGTGTGTGAACACCACTTCTCAGAGAGGTGCTACCCCAGCATGTCACCCCCACTTTCCCTCAGAGCAGAGGGAGGCTGTGGGAAACTCTGCTCTCTTTATTTATTAAGGTACCATTTGTAGCCCCCGCACATATTCTCCTGTGCAGGTACAGAGAGAAATCACCCTCTCTTCCAAATTGCTAACAAGATAGATAGAGAAAATTAAAAAGGACCGTGTGCTAGCCCCATTTTTAATGCAGAAAAAAAGAAGAGTGTGCTTGTGCTGGCAGCCCAGTGCAGATGTCATAGCAAGGCTTTTTCTTCGTCTTACGATAAACCGTCCAGCATGGGCAAAGAGGTTAATTTGGCCCAATTCCAGCACATCTGTGGACAGGGGGAGCCCAGCCATGAACATGCAAGTCTGGATGGACCCCAGCTGCACACAGCATGGCTCCCCAAAGTACCCAGAACTCAGCTCTAGCAGTGGGGAGCCTGAGAAAATCTGTACCACAGCTTGGCATTAAGCTTCCCATGTGTCCTTTGAGGGCCACAAACCCAGTTTTATCTCTTTGATGTTTAAACCGGAGTGTTGCGTGCCTGGACTGAGAGATCACCTACGTGGTTTTACTGTGAGACAGGATTTCAGTTGAACCCTGCAGTTGCAAGCTCAATCACGGAGCCCTCTTGATGACCATAGTGTGTTTCTCATTTTCAGAACATGATAGAGGAGTGTGATACAGCAGCAGTGACTTCCCTGATCCAGTCACACCTCCCCGAGGCTTATCTCAAGGAGGATATTGGTGGAGAGCTAGTGTACGTACTTCCACCCTTCAAGTCGGCAGTCTCTGGGGCCTACCAGGCACTTCTCAGAGCTCTAGATACCAGTCTGAATGATCTTCACCTCGGTTGCTATGGGATTTCAAACACAACTGTGGAAGAGGTAAGAGCTCAGGACCCATTCAGTTTAATGAAATGTTGTGGAGATTAAAGGAGGACTAGTCCAAAGGACTCCATTTACTGAAATGATAATCAGAATCCACTCTGCTACACACTCTGCAGCTCTGTAGTCTTCCTTTTTGTTTTCTTGTTCTGTAGGTGTTTCTCAATCTGACAAAAGAGCTAGGGAAGGACCAGCAGGAAGATGCTGAACTGCCCCAACAGCTGCCTGGATCCAGTGGCCAAATGGGCAGTGATGAAATGTCTGTGAGCACAGATACCTTCACAGAAAGAGATGGTACTAATTTACTTCCAGGTTTTATTCCACATTTAACATCCAAGGTGCAAACAGTGATAAATGTACTGATTTGGGCTCCATTGTCCTCTTTCTTTGCTGCAGACTAAGCATCACCCAACCAGGAATCGTGAAACAATAACTCAATGAAAGTACAGTGCTCAACAGTTGTTTAGATACACTGGTTTGAGTAGTCTGAGTCACAGAATAAATTACAGAGGGGTTCTGTTTGTATCCGCCTTCCTTTAAATTGATTCAGGCTTTAATCTAATCAAATACAGTGTGTGGGTGAAAGAGCAGATGTATACCTCTGCAATTAATTGCTGTAATTGATGTAGAGGACTAATTCCTTACAATTAACACTATATGAGAGAAACTTTATGAAATTCCTGTAATCTGCTGCAGAGGCAGCAGAGCTCAGAGCTCAGTCTACTTTTGTGCTTTTTGCTTTGTCAACAGCTCAAAAGGCCAGACAGCAGGGTGAGATAGGGGTTCAGATGAGTGTCAAGCTTTACTGGTGTCTCTGAGGGCTGCAAAAGGAAGCACTGCCTAAAAATGAGTAAATAGCTGGTTGCATCTCCTCTCTCACAGAGCAGAAACATATTTTTGTCTATGAATATATCATTTATAGACAGGAAAACAGCCAAGGGACAACACAGAGGTATTTTCAGGCTCACTTCTCAGAGCTGACCTGCACTTTAAATGTGCAGCACCATAAACAGTAATTCAGATGTGTAGAGAAGTGTTTTATGTCTCCCCTAATGAGAGCACTGAAGATGATTTGCTTCGTGTTGTATTACATAGATGAATATTTCATAAAGATGAATGTGTTGCACAGGGTTTGGCTTTGTTTTTAGTGTGCCACAACCTTGTCCATGCAAATGATCGATTAGTTTATGTGCCTTGTTTGCTTGTTTCAAATGAATTCTGTTATTGATTTGTGTCTGAGGACCTGCTTTCTAAATGATGAGAATTTTCAGTTTGCTAATATAAAAGAATAATATGTTTCCCTGGCAAGCTACAGCTGCGTAGGTAGGAGGTAGATGACTTGTTGCATCTGGAAGTCTGTTTTCCTCTTGCAAGATGTCAAAATGCATAAGCAACACACGATTATTAAAATCATGCAGAAAATCAGTGTTACTTGGGCACATGACTCCGAAGCCAAAATGTGAGTTTTCTCCTAGGTCTGATACTGTTTCATGCTTGCATGTGTTCCAACCTTGTAGTTTTGGTTTTCCATCTGTAGAGGAGAGCAGGAGGCTAAACTTAGCTATACAGGGGTCCTATAACCTTCGGTTCCCTGTATTTCACACACACTGATTCTTGACAAAATGCATTTTTCTTCTGTACCCAGATCAGCTCCTGATCAGATCCAAAAGCCTGAAGGGTTTGCCTTTGTTGCTCAAGAAGACCTCAGCTCTCTTCATTAAGAGATTCCACCACACTCGCCGGGATGTCAGAGGCTTCATTGCTCAGGTCATCCTCCCAGTCCTCTTTGTGACGGCAGCAATGGGACTCGGCACGCTGAGAACTAAAGAGACTGAATATCCAGAACTGATTCTTTCCCCCTCCTTGTATGGCATGGCTGACCAGGCAGACTTCTTTGGGTGAGTGGTGTTCCTTTTAGTCATTGCACCTATTGGTTTATAAAGAGCCAGTTCTACAATCAGGCTTATTTTTAAGCAGGTTAGTGGTTTTAATCATGCAGATAACCATGCAATGATAAAATTTGCTTCCTAGTGAGTCTCTTGGAAAGATAACTTTGCTCAGCCCAGCAAGCAGAGAGCTCTAGAAAGAAAAACTCTCAGCTGGAATGAACTATGAAACATGTTAGAAAAATACTGTTTGCTTTTAGAGACCTTTGGCCTTGTGACAACCATTTTTCCTAAAAATGTTTTCTTTAAAAAACAAGAAATCTTTCCCTTTAATTAGAAATGTGAGCAACCACATCAGTTGGCTCCAAAATTAAAGTCTGGAATCCAGGTCTGTCCTGTGGACTGTCTGCATCACCCTCCTCTCTTCTCTGTCAATAAAGGACAGTTCCTTTAGGAACAATGTCAGATTTTGCTTGTCCATGGCACCTGGTCATTTGAAGGGCTTGCAATTTTCAGTGTCATTAAAAGTTTGCCACTGAGTGATTTCATTGTGCCTTAAAAAAACAAACAAACAAAAACCAGTATAATTCATCATTCTGATTTCATGGTGTGCAATTCTGTTGTTCTCTAGTAATTTTCAGCTTTAAGTTACAAGTACAAAAACTTAGCTCAGACATCATTACAGATCATGTGTGTTCACTTCAAGGGTATTTTTTCCCAGCACTGCTTCTGTAAGGTTAGGTGGGAAAAGGAACCACTTGTCTCTGAGTTCTCTATTCCTGATGTTCTCTGTTTTTCCTTACGGGTGATTGCTAGAGAGCTGGATCAGAAGGGAGAAGTACCTTTCTGAATGACCTACAACTCACCCACATAGTTCTGAAAATTGCAGTGGATTGCTGACCTTGAGAACAGAATTTTGATTGTCCAAAAGTGCATCAAGATCTTATTTAGCTCTGGAGGCAGCAAAGTGCTGGAGCAGGTGTGCAGCTCTAAGCAGAGAGTCCTCCTCAAGCTGTGTGACTGCCCTAATGTGTTGCATGTACTTAAATTGCTTGCAGCATCTGTACCTAACATAATTATTTAGCCTCATAAATAAATCCTGTTTCATTCAGGCACAGTTTTCCTCTGGTAGTAGAAGTATTTTGACCATTTATCTCTCTCTCTCTCTCTCTCTCTTTTTTTTTTTTTTTTTTCTTTTGTTAAATCTCAGGAATTTTAATGAAACCACAGATGCTTTAGTTGCTTCAATGCTTTCTTTCCCTGGAACAGATAACACATGCATGAATGAAAGCGACTCGTAAGTAGTTCTTGTTCTTCTGTTTAAATTCCTGATCTGTGAGAGGAACTGCCCTAACATTAATAGCCATCGGACCTTATTAAAAATCTTTAATCACCTACAGATTTTATTCATATGTTGGTGAGAGTATGCATGGCTCCCTGTGTAGCTTGCAGTGAAGACTCGTATCTACCAGCATAAGACTATGTATCTTTGAAGACAGCAAACGATGCTGTGTTTTAGGGCAGAAGTAGGGAGGTCCCCAATCGCAGTTCTTTGAAACCAGTGAGTTTACTTGCCTGCAGTATTCACCACTCAAGTGGACTCCTTGCAGTAAAGGAGCAACTCTGATGGTGACAGGGTGCCAGGGCCAGAGCAGGCTATTCTCATGTACAGTCCTTCCCTTGCCAATAATCCCATGTATGGCACTGAACCCATCCAGAAAGTTTTCAGTATAGCTGCATGTATCTAAAAACTCTGCCATAAAGGCTGACTTGTCTAGAGCTTTGCAGATTTTCAAGAAATCTGTAGTAAACTCTGGGCAGACCTGCACACAAATATTTCTGCTGGCTAGCACAACATCTGTACTGTTACAGGACTCACTAATTACTGCAGTAAGAGTAGCTGCTGATGTTGAACTGTATGATGATTTTGGCCTTTGCCTGCTAATTCCCTACACTCTCTGCTGTGGGAGTCGGGCAGTGTCTTGGTTCTTGCTGATCAGTTGAACAAATCCAGGCACAGAGAGCAGTAGTGAGGGCTACATGCAGGGAGCCGCTAAACTCAGTGGGAGGAGGGGTATTCTCTGGAGCACCCAGAGTTAACAAAAAGGTCTGCTCTTCTGCTTAAGCTGTGCACTGCCATCTTCACTGTCATTAAGCGTGACAGACTTTAGTGTCATTTGCACACCTGGACATGGAGAACCTCAGGGAAAAATGTGCTCACTTTCAGGCAGTGTTTAACAGAGGACATGCTTGGCCAGTGGATTACCAGTGGAGATGAAAGAGCCAAGTATTCTGCCTGCAACTGTACAGATGGCATCCAGGTAACCTTGAATAATCTTGGAAGAGACGGAATGAATATGGGGCCCTGGGAGGCCTTACAGGGTCTGTGAGATGATGTGTGTGGGCGTGATACTAAGGGGATCTCTGGTGTTCAGATTTGTCTCTTTTTTGGCCTTGTTTTTGTTCCCTGGCCGACCACGGACTGCATCAGTTTGGGGGGAGGAGCGAAACATCATCCTCTGAAGATTCACGTTAATATATCTGTCTGTCTAGCTCCTTTTGGTGGGAGAAAGTCTAATGGTGTTTTTGACTGTTGTATGATTGTCCCATTTAGCAGAGGTGAGCATATATTCACAAGGAAGATTGCATTTTATACAGCCCTGTCATTATTTGAAAGTACAGCTATTATTGCTGTTTGCTGTTCAGAATTTAACTTTTTTAACTTTAACTTGCTCAGTATTATAAATAGTGATCATTAATAGTTAATATTAGCATTGCAGTGGTACATACAGAACCAGATATGGACCCTGCTAGGCTTAGTGTCTTTATATGTGCTTAAGGAAAAGGCAGATTGTGCCCCAAGGACTTTACAGTTTAGTGTGTTGAGCTGGGAGTCCAGCTGACCTCTCTTCAGTGCTATTTACCACTCTTCAGCTTTTCCCAGTAGGAAGTAAGACCCAGGGCACAATGTGATGCTGTTTGTAAGATAAAGCATGCACTTAGTTGAACATTCTTAGCTATTCCTTAAAATGCAGCTATTATGCAGTTTTTTGGACATAGTCTTAATCTCACATCATTAAAAGTGTGGCATCGTTTTTTCCTGTAAGTCAGGATACTATATGAAGCTGATTCTCACCTCCAGAAGGCACAGGCAGGTGTTCCTCAGCATGAGAGAAGCTATTTTGTCTATTCTGATGCAAAGTTATGAACAGATACATGATGAGGAGGCTAAGGGGGTTTTTTATGTATGAGCTGAAAGAAGCAGCCAGCATGCTAGCTGATAGGACATTTCAACCTAACGAAGCAGTCGATGCAAGTTTGACCCTCGGTTTGTTAAATCACATATTCGGAACAAGCCCAAGGTTTCTTTGCAGCTCTGGACTATGTTCCCAGTGATTGACAATACAGCAAAAGCATCTAGGGTGGCTGCTGATAAATGGAAGATGAGAGTTTGAGGTTGCTGCTCTGTGAGCTGTTTTGCCCTCTCTCATTGTCTGTGCAGTTGCTCTGAGGCTCTGCTAAAGAGGACAGACCTGAATTCAGCAAAAATCTTCCTGCCTAGCACCAAGCACGTTTCAAGGTCTCATTGTTGCCGGTAGAACTGAAGTGTAGATTGAAGCCGAGGTATCCTTGTAGGCACCTTGCTAAATGTGTGCCGACCAACAAACAAGGGTTTGTGCCGTATGTCTCAGCACCCTGATTTGCAGATCACTAGTTTCTGTAGGAGGCAGTCCCAGAACCAGAACATAGTCATGGCCTGCTCTCACCTTTGTCCTAAAACACTGAGTTTTAGCTAAAATGACGACAAACAATCTTCTTCATTTGTTACCTCTCAGACTTGCCCACCAACGAACTATTCTGCCCCTCACCGCAGAACCTTCTCCACGCGGATGCTTTATAACCTCACAGGGCACAATGTGGAGACCTACATCCTGGCAACTACCAAAGACTTCCTGCAAAAACGGTACGGTGCCAGTCTCTGGCCCCTCTCCACTGAATTGTTTTGGGGGCAGCAGCTGCCTATACATATCATTCCATTGGTTGGTATACTGGTCAGCCAGCTATTTTGTATTGACATCTTGCATGCTGATGGCTAGAAGTAGAAGGGGACTGGCGGGGGGGGAGGGTGAATATTGGGGGTGTTATTCCCCCTCCTCCTCTTTCTCCCCAGATTGCGGCAGCAGATTGTGCAGGATGGGGAATAGAAGGGCCTCGCTGCTTTTGGTTTCTGTGAATCTGATGAAAGAAGGTGGAATGTGTTGCAATGACAGAGTTACAGGGAAAGGTTCTTGCAAGTGCTGTGCTTCATCATAGCAGAGATAGCCTAGGGATAGCTTGTCAGTCACACGATAGACGGATGGCTGGAACTGCCGACAAGCCTTTGTCTGGCTATGAAATATTAAAAAAGAGGAAGATCTGACACAGCTTGTCCTGAAGTAAACCCTAGGGAGAGGGTAATTTTCATCAAAGTTTGATTCTCTGAAGAGTCTCACTATGTGCTTCAATTCAACAAGTACCTCCATTCCAGCAAAGCCAGAAGATGAGTGTTTTCTTATGCCATGGGACACAAGAAAAGAACAGAGCTATCAAGAGTGTCCCGATGCTGCAGCAGAGTGTCTGGGGCAAAAAAATCCTGCCATTATGGTAGTTAAGGGATGTGTTCATCTGTCTGCTGGGTTCAGCTAAGCTGCTCATCTTCTGGGAAAACACACTCATTCCACTGTGGTAGCCAACCAGATTAGGAGCCTATGTGGCTCCAAAGGGTTTTTCAGATAGAGGCTGTCAGCCTGGGTTTGTGACAGAGCTGCCAAGTTTCTGTTTCCCTTTCTTTTTCCCCACAAAAGGGCTCCTGCAGTATGTGGTCTAGCAGCACATACTGCAACGAGCCCTTCCATACTGTCTCTTGTAAGTCAGCTAGGATTAATAGAGGTGACAGTGCCATGCACTGCATGAATGCTGCAGCAGGGCCTGTGCTAAGTGACACTAGCCAAGGCTCCAGTGCATCCAGGTGAGGGTAATAACATATTTACCTTTGATTTCCACTCAGGTATGGAGGCTGGAGCTTCGGTCTGCCTTTGACTCCAGATCTCCAGTTTGATATCAGGCCTGTGCCCCCCAACAGGAGATTGACCAAGGTAACTAAACTTCCTGCTCGTAATAGTAAAGGAGACGTGGGACCAAGGAGGGAGTGCTGTGAATATAGGGATATTTCAAGAGATAAAAATGAGTCCCCCTGAAGGCTGCAACGTGGCATGGAGGAGATGACTTGCATGTCATTTCCTTTCCTCTCCCTGTTCTTCTTTATTGGCCTGCCTTCTCTTCCTAGCAGGAAACAGTTTTTCTGCTCTTATAATTTTATTATACAGAGGTGAAAAGGTAAGTTAGTGGCATTTTTCTCTCCTGAGAGAACATATATACATTAACTGGAGCTGGCTTGTACATTCTGATTTACTGGTTTCTCTGTTTCTGCTCACTGAAAATGTTGTAACACATCAGTGTTAAAAGCAACAAGGCTGAAATCTGAAGTAGCAGGAAATGCAAGAGAGTTGACAAGATGCAGATATCTCTTGGCAAAACCTAACTACCATGGGAGTGCTCCTGCTAGAGCAGTCCTGTTTTCAGAGGTGGTTCCAGTGAAAAGGAGTCACAGAGTTTATTGCTTTTCTAACACACAGAGTTCATGTGCTCAGTTTGAAGATGTTTTTCCCCCTTCCTGTCTCACAGGCTTATCCTAAATTTGAACATTGTTTCCTTATTGCTTGTCAGATTTAGTACCTGGAAACCTGGATAGTGTTGGAAATAGGGACAAACTTCCAGCCCTCTTTTCCTCTAGCAGTCCTTGCTCTGTTAGGACTGGGAGAATAAAACCACTGAGGACTTGGAGCAGACAAAGACAGTGCTATGGGTAGTATTTAAGCCTCTAACCTTAATAGCCTAAACCTTGTGATGTCCTTGGGGAGATAACTTACACCTTTGACTTGGAGCCTATGCATTGTGCCCAAAGTAGGTGATGGTGAATTCCCACAAAGTGCATGTCCTGTGTTGTGTTTTTATATATATAAGAATATATATATTATCCCTAACAATTTCTCTCTGTTTGTTTTGATTTCTCAATTGTGTGCAGGTGTGGTACAACCCAGAAGGCTATCACAGCCTTCCAGCCTATCTGAACAGCTTGAACAACTTCCTTCTTCGAGCTAACCTGCCAAAAAATGAGACTTCCAAATATGGTAGATGCCTCCTTGCATGATCAGATACTTTTCTCCCCTTTGCAGGGAATATCCTGGTTCTGTTAAATTCAGTGACAACACTTACCTCAACTTCAATGAGGCCATTTCTTTATTCCCAAATACATGGATGCCTTTAAAAGCATGAATTGAAAAACATGAATAAATTGCATCACTGGAAGACTTGGTGGAGTTGAACAAGGAAGCCCTTAGCTTCTACGTAAAACACTTCCTTTATCCCACAGTTGGTGACAGTTCCTATTTGTCTTGCTGGCTTTCGCCATTATACTGAAATAACTGGCTTTTAAGAAGAGGTGCCCATTATTTATGCGCAGAAAAACTACTTTAGGTCTCCAGGAGTGGTTTATATTATTTAATTTTAATATTTCACCCTTCTGCTGAGAGGAACCAAGGAGGTCTGTGTGCATGTGTTTGTGAATGTGAATGAGGGAGATTAATGTGAGATTAAGTGAGAAAAAAATTTTAGCTCTGTTTTTCCTCTGACACAGGACATACACAGAGTGTTGTCGGCTCATCTGGGTTATCAGTTCTCAAAGCTTCTCCTCACTAACGTTATGCAGTAAACCAAATTCCCACAGATAAACCAGAGTTGCCCTATTGTACTGGTTGCTGTTTAGCCTACATTAAAGGTGAAGTGTGGACACAAATATTTATATGTACGTATATTTCTCTAGCAATGAAAGGGGTTCAGGGTGAGGAAGAATTGCGTTGATGACATTTTGAGAGATCTTTTTCAGAGACTGGTGGGATGTGATGAGACTAGTGATAATGGGCAGAAATGCTCTGCTGGTAGATTTTCTTTGACAAATGCTGGCCTTTGAGCCATGTCCTCATCATACTTAGTCCCCCTCAACTCAGCTGGCTGCAGCTGCAGGTGAAGTAGGTGCCACTATCTTTTTTGTTATGAGCTCTTTGCTCATGAGGCTTTTCTCCAGTGATGAATATGAATTTAGATATAATGGAAAAGGCATCTGGTGTGAAGCTTTGCGTGTCATGCCGTGAATTAAAGACATGGCAGGAGGCTGATTACAGAGTCAAAACAAGATGCCTCTCTTCCCGTCTCCACATACTGATGCTCTGAAACTCCCAAGAAGCTCAGCTCACAACAAGCAAAACCAGCAACAAAACCAGCGTCTCTGCCCCACCGCTGTCCCAAAATACCCCTGGGCTCGGGCACCTGAGATTTGCAGCCTGTCCTCCAGGTCAGAACAGCCGAGCTCTGAGGTCTGTGCTGGAGGAGCATATTGCAAAGCTGCAGCTTCTGCCCCGGTGGGGAGAGAGGAGACCCGAGCGGAGCGCTTGCAGCCACACAAACATCCCAGAGCAGCTGAATTATTAAGCGGTGAAGTTTGCCCTGTCTCTGTATTCCCAGCACACGCTGCAGTGAGAGCAAAGGCAGGAAGTTTGTGTGAACAGTCAGAAAGTTTTCCTGGGGATAGTCTGCTACCAGCAAAATAACAATTTGCAGTGAAAAAGAATAGCACCATTTTTTTATTCCATCTGTCCTGCTGGTTCTGTGGTTTTGGAAAAAAATAAAGAATAGTAGTAAATGACCAGACAGATAATTCTCCACTTCTTAGTAATGATCCCATCCATAGAATGGGGAAAATAAAATGAATGGATGAGGATAGCTCCCCCAGGGTAGTGTAAATCCACTTTGAAATACAATTGAACAGACATTCTGTGTGGTGTGTTCCTGGCAGCTAGATCTATTTGTTGTTATGACAAATAAATGACAGTTTAAGAACCACTGAAATGGCCAGATAAAAGTATGTTGTCATTTCAGCAGTTTAAAAGAGGTGCCAGTCCTGCTTTAGACGTTTGACTTAGACTGCATATTTTTTAAAAAAATACATAAAGAGCTTTTTACCCTGTCACTAAGCAAATCATAATAGCTTTTGACTTATGTATATTGTGCTTTTTCTTCTCTCAAACCTGACCAACAAAAAAGAGAAAGCATTGAAATGGAAATTTTGACTTCTAGCCTAAGCTTCAGTAAAGAAAAATGGCTTTATAGTGAAGCATTAACAGATTAGACAGACTTTTTCTCTCTCCCTTGTAGAGAAGGGAAACATTTCCTGGCAGTTGCATGTCTTTATCGGCAGCCTGAGTTTTTAATTCCATTTTGCTCATTGACAACAAGGTTGAGATTTTAGCCCTCAAAGAAGAATTCTATGTGCAATCTTTGTTTCAAATGTATATGCTCAGTTTGGCATTTGATCAACTAAACCTGCAGTCTCCTCCCCTCTAGCCATATGTCAGAGTGCTGGTTCTTAGGGAAAGGAGCACAGAATAGTTCTTCTGCCTCATATTAACTACTGAAAGTCAAGCACCTGTCTGTAAGGAGCTTAAATTTCAGAGGCAGTGTGTTCTGTGTTCTTGCAAATCTTTTTGATTTAATAGCAGCTAGAGGTCCTCCAGCCTACTCTGAGAACTCAGGCATTTATTTGAGTGCCTAAATATGGATTTAGAACCTCACTTTTAGGCACATAAACATCTGAGACTAAAACCTTTTACAGGTGTCAGAGTTTAGAGACTGGGCTGTAATTGCACAGACCTTCTCTAGAGCTTGGAGGTGGCCCAGCAGAGCCCCACAAGGTTCCTCCTCTTGTTGCAAAACTGTTTTTGTAGACACAGATTGCCTCTAAACAAACCAAGTGTACTGTGATGCATGATACCACTGTATTTTGGACTAAATGTTGTTCTTGAAGTATATAAAGCAAATTTTTGAGCATGTCTGCACATTTATCTCGTGCTGCTTGTTGTCTGGGAAAAAAAAAAAAAAAAGTAGGTTTAAGGGATTTTTTTGGAAAAGACATGCATATGTCACTGTGCTACTCAGCCCCGTAGCTGGGTTTTAGGTAGTTTCTTTGGACAAAGAATATTTTATAGCTGCATAACACAGAAATGTTCAGAATTAAATCATTGCCAAGCTGAGACAGAAGTGTCTAAAGTTTACTTGGTTTTATGCTAACATCTCAACAGATGCCTATGCTGAGAAAAACAAATAATAGGAAGATAATAGCTTCTTAATAAAGGCAGTAGGAATGATTTTTTTCCGCTAATGAATGAGAGAATGAATGAATTGCATTAAATGTTTTTTTGTTTGTTTGTTTTTTTAATAGGTATTTTCTTATCAGCTCATCCATATCCTGGAGGACAGAGTCAAGAACAAGTAATGTAAGATTCATTTGACTGTTACTTGAATTATTTGGCTGCAACAGAAGCAAACTTGCTGTCTGGAAACTATAAGCAGCCTAAATTACTGTGTAACTTCCTTTAAATGATGAAGCTGGCCCATTTCCTCCCTTCATTCCCACTATCCACAAGGAGCATCCCTCATGCCATCACGACTTCTGTTAGGCTTTCTTCACAGAATCCCATATTCATCTGGAGGTCACAGTCACAGCATTGCACATTGTACTTGGACATAAAAGTAATAATTACATATTTTCTTTTCTCTTGACTTTTCTAATCTATATTGTGGTGCTGTGTTATGACTCACTGCTGCCAGTTACTTTGTTAGGCATAATACTTACTGCCATCAGCAATCACTATGTTCAGCAAGAAATATTGGCACAGAATTGGGAGCTCCTTGCTTCTGAGCTCCCAGCAATGCCTCTGCACTAAGAGAGCTCCACCACTTCGACTCACCATGTACTTCTTTCTCCACTGTTTTTCCCAGGCTGAACAGCTTGCTTGATATCATCGTTTCAATGTCTGTTCTGGTCGGCTACTCTATCACAACAGCCAGTTTTGTGCTATATGTGGTAAAAGAGCATCAAACCAAGGCCAAACAACTGCAACATATTTCAGGCATTGGAATGACAAGTTATTGGCTCACTAACTTTGTTTATGACCTGGTAAATAATTCACATTCTTAATTGCATCAAGAGGGGAATTCAGTAGCAGAATGGGGAAAAGTTCTTTAAAGTCGGTTGCCTAAACTTACTGATACTATCACTGTCAAGAGTGTTATATAGTAATTGTTCTGAAAGGCACTGAACACTATTAAATGTGAACCATAAGACTGGATTTTGCCAAGCAAAGGCATTTCTCTTCTCTCTTGAGCGTATGCAAAACACTCAGCACATTTCTATGAAAGCAACAGAGAAGAGGCCAGAGCTTGATTTAAATTTTAGCATGCAAGCACCACGCTGCTTTTCTCTTAGCTTGCAGGGATAGATTAGCTGTTATGCAGGCTTTATGCATCTGGGTAAGGATTTGGGGCTTGAGGCTATAGCCGTTTTGGATCCCCAGGAATGCGGGGTGCTCTGTTGGAAGGCAGCTCCCAGCTGACAGTCCTCCATTGGGCAAAAAGCCCTTGGCTGGATTGAATGCTCACTTTACATTTTTATATTGTAAATGTTTCTAAGCCAAGGAAAATTACTAATGCAGCTATATGTCGTCTAGGACCTGAGCAAGTTCCCTGCTACAGTGCTGCACTGCGCTGCATAGATTTACCACTTTGTTCATATAGATAGTTGAGCTGCCTAGCACTGTGCTGCATTATGAGGTGTGGGCGTGCCCTTCTACTCCCTGAAGTTTTAGTTTCCTCATGATAAAGCGGGTTAATAGCACTGCTGGAACGCGTCCCTAGGCTCTGAGGATAAATATGCATGGTGTCTGTAGGCTCAAGTGCTTTGTGTCTTACGAATTACTTGCAGCGCACAATGTCAAACCCGTGCTTAGCTAGAGCTGCAGATGCAGCTTCTCTTTCTGCTTGTGAGCTTTGGCATTGTCCACTGCACCATAATGGTGATCAGCCCTACTTAGCTTACAAATTTCCACTGATGCAATTTTACTAGTGCCTAAAATCCCAGCAACATTGTCAGTTTTTGAACATATGAAGCCTTCAAGGGCATTTAGGTGGCCAGTCCTTCTTTGAATCCCGTTAAGGACTGAGGACTAAAAAATCCTTAGGAAATGTGAACCTTGGCTCTTTCTGCACAGCCCCCAGCACAGCTTAGCCTTCTAGGAGTTATGGTAACACCAACGTATGCTGACAAGGCAGCCCTAACAAGAGGGCATTCGCCACCAAATATCCTGAACTGCCTCTTTTTAGGAATTGGCATATTTGGGCAAAAACATGCGCAACTCCTGCTTTGCACAAGGGGTTTGAAAAGGGCAGCACAGCTACATACCAGCTTGACAAAGTAGCCCCAAGAAACTGTGCAGAAGCCCAAGGATACAGCTAGACTTTTTCTGCTTCCCTCTTCTGGGCCCTTGCTCTAGCACTGCATATTTGTAAATCTGTCTGTGGAAAAATCCCCGGAGTCCTTGCCACAATCAGTATTCAGTGGGCTGAAACTAATCCAGTGCTCTCGGCAACTTGATATTTCTCCATGAATCCCTGCCAGTAAATTCTGTTAAATCCCAAAGATGGGGAAAAGAGGAACCTCTCGAGGCAGAGGCTTGGTAGGTCTCTGGCGTGGTACAATATAATAAAGAGCAGATTTACAGGGCACAGTGAAGTCGTCTGACCCCAAGGCTAACAGGGAAACCCAAAGAGGTATTTTTCATTCACGTCTTTTTTTTTTTTTTTTTTTTTTTTTTAAAAGGCTCTTTCTGCCCTCTGAATGTTGAAGCTTAGCCTATTCAAAAAGGCTTTAAGGGAATTCATGTTCAAGTCTTCCCAAAATTTGTAGAAGCCTGGGACCCTACCTGCATTTGTTTTCCCTTAGAAAACCCAAACAGCACTTGTGGGACCAAATTCAGACCTGGCATTCCTGCTTCTGTGTAATTCTAGAAAAATGCTTAAGAATTCTCATTCTAATAACATGTTTTTAATATAATTTTGCAGGTACTCTTTATGGTCCCTATTGGACTCTCAATAGGAGTTATTTCAGCCTTTCAGATACCAGCTTTCTGCAACAATAATAACTTACTGGCTGTATTTCTTCTGCTGTTACTGTTCGGGTAAGTGGGGAGCTTAGTTTTTATTTGAATATCGTTGCACAGAGTGAGAGATTGTGCCTTGCAGGCTACTGTGATATGGGATCCTAAGGAGAAATACAGGGGCTTGGTTTCTTCTGCTCCTTCAAGGAGCAGTGAGCTGAACTGTTGTTGTCCTGCCTGTTCTATTCACAGCAAACTGTACGTGAGGATATGAAATATTCAAGGTCACAGTGACAGCCCAGCCTGTAAACACGTTCTTACTTAACTATTGCAAAGCTTGGGATATGGAATCATTTTAACGTCGGGGCGGGGGGGGAGCAGCAAAATTTTGATAAAACAGGAATTTAGCTTTCTTATACTTCCAGTGTGTCTTTCAGTCTGGTCTACATGCTGAAATATGTATCATCGCTTTTTTTTTTTTTTTTCCCCCAAAATTGTAGTGGAACTTTTCCTCTGGAAGACGTTTTTCTTCCAGTGAGCTCCTATAATAAGAAAATCTAGTAACGTTCTTTTATATAGTGCCCGAGGTATGAGTTCCTGAGCTGAGGTCTTTAGTTGATGGTTCTCGACCACTCTTTGAGCTACTGTAGCATTCTCTGCACTGTTGGTGATTTGTAGATATGCAACGTTTTCATGGATGTACCTGCTGGCTGGGTTCTTCAAAGAAACAGGAATGGCGTTCATCGTTTATGTCTGTGTCAACTTGTTTTTTGGCATCAATACCATCATTACTCACTCTGTTGTATTCCTGCTCTCCCAGGAAAAGGCCACAGACCAGGTAGGTCTCTGCTCATGCTTCAGTTCATCAGTTGACCCTTTGGAGTCTCCATTAGTAACTGGCTAAAAAAAAAAAAAAAAGAGTTGCGTTGTTCAGTGTGGTAGGTTTGAATTGGATCCTTAGCAGTTGGCTGGTTTCAGTTTTTTTGAGACAGGCCAAGCAGAGGAACCACATCCCAGGATTTAAGGGGGTTTCCTGTAGGTAGGATGTGGGACAATAAGTCCTCCTTGTCTGTGTAAATCCATTCTCCTAGAGAAGAAAGAAATAATGTTGTGAGGGAAGTTTATATTGGGGGGGAAAAAAAAAAGATAGAAACTTGTTTGATACAAGGTTGATGGGGACTTAACCATTGTTCAGTCCTTGCAGTACAAATTGTGGAAAGTGACAACTAGATTTCATTGCCCCGAGTCTAAAGTGTGATGTGCTAAGCACAGCGCCAGCTGTCTGTCATCTAGATGTGTAATGCAATCATCTTCTCCCTGCAAGAATGAAAAAATGACTTGGAGACACTGATGTTTCCCTGAAGTCAAGCCTTGTCTTAAATAGTGATTTCCCTGGGAATCAGTGGGTTGAAATGTATGTCTTACATTTGATTTTTTTTCTTTTTAAAAGGTAATTGCTTGATAAAACAATAGTTGGATCGGAATTTGCTTTCCACCTTGACAGTGCACATTTAACAAACCCCTGGATTTGACGGATGTACTGTTCTGATCTTCTATCCTTCTGTGCCCCAGAGAGTCTCTCCATCCTAATTTATTGCCTTCCCACTTTGCTGTGTGCACTAATCCTTGCTACTTTAGTTAGAAATGTCCCAAATCTCTATATGGATAGCTCCAACCTGCTGGTGTGCATACTTGGCTGCTTGCCATGAGTTCAACTAGAACAGCACCTCTGTCTGTTAGAGCGAAACCCTGTGTTTCTGGAGATGATTGCCCAAGGAGAACTGATAGGACTTGGGTTATGGAGGAGCAGCTCATGCTCCTCCCGAGAGCCTCTTCATTGGCAGGGTGCTGCTGCTGCTGTGCAGCTCAGCAGGCAATATTCAACCCGGTTCCCCAGCAGGTTTTTGGCTGCTGCATGCACTGGTTAAGGCAGCTAAAGCAGCAACGAGGGACCATACCAAGAACAGGGTGCTATTTGCTGTGGGTGAACTGCTCAGAGCCCCAGAGCTGCCTGCTGACTTTTCTGACCTTGTACCTGTGAAACGAGCTGTCTCTAGAGCTCTTTACTCTCGATTTATCTTTGCTCTGAGACACTAGCAAATCCCAATGTAATTGTTATACTTCAGCCCCACGGTGAAATCTCTGAATTTATTCTGTGAATAAAAACTGCAGTGACTGCGTTGCTCTTTTTCAGGGCTTGCGTGACCTCGCTGAAAACTTGAGGCATGCGTTCCTCCTGTTCCCGCAATTTTGCTTTGGCTATGGCTTGATTGAATTGTCACAGGATCAGGCCCTGCTGGGCTTCTTAAAAGCCTATGGAGTGGACTACCCCGACAAAACCTTCGAGCTGGACAAGACCACATCCAAGCTGCTCGCCATGTTTATTCAGGGCACTGTGTTCTTTGCCATCCGTCTCATTGTTCATGACGGGATGATGCAGAAAGCCTGGAGCAACATATTAGAGTAAGTAGCACCTGGACTCTGACAGTGAAGGGGGACTGAGCCAGTGCTCAGTGGGTTAATTCTGGGCTCCCTCCCCATCGTTGTGAGTAATGAAGCCCACACGTTTCCAAGACACTTTGCAAAACATAGTAAGCTTTCTCTGGCAGGAGTCCCCGTATCCACCACTAATTAGACGTTAACTGACAGAGACACGGGTTACTGAGCCTCTTGGTAGTCCCTGCTGACTTAAACTGTTGCCTGCATTCAGGGCTCTGAGTTGATACGTGGTTGGAAAGAGGTGTCAGTTCCCTGAGCTTTTTCTGTTTGCATCTGCCCGTACCTCCTGCGCCTTGGGTTCCACAGGGAGGAGGGTGTGCTGGTCACTGGAGCAGTTCGGCACCTGCACTGCAAGCATTGCCACAAGGCAGGACCTCCATGTGGTCACTGTATTTGCTGAACAGCAGAAAAAGCTTAGGCAGAAAGTGAACACGAGTTTTTTTTAATTCCCTAAATGGAGCAAGCAGCCAGAGAGGATTGAAACTGGCTTCATCTCCATGTATGTTTGCACACCCTAGCATCTCACAGGAAGGCTCCTACATATCCCAAACACACGAGGCCACTCCTGGCTGCGCTCGCTTGAAGACTAAGGGCCCCTCTGTGCTTCCCGTAGGTTCCTGTTTGACAGTGTGCACGGCAAAGCGTCGCTTTTGCCACCTGTGGCTGAAGAGGATGAGGATGTCCGGGGGGAGAGGCACCGAGTGGAGTCTGGCAAAGCCGATTTTGATGTGGTACAGCTCCAGAATCTCACAAAGATCTACCACCTCCCTCACAAACGCATTGTGGCTGTGAAAAACATCAGCCTGGGGATTCCTGCCGGAGAGGTAAGTGAGGGTGAAAGCTGCAGCATCTCCCGGCCCAGGGAGGGAAACCAGAACAGATCCGGAGTCCTGCTACATTCTTCACCCACAGTCCTTGCCTCAGCCCGGGCAGAAGTGTAATGGTTTGTTTTGCACTGAGCTCTTCCTTCTCTCTTCTCTTGCTTTGCACTTACTGATTATTTATTGATTCTCTGTGTTATGGTGATTCTGTCTGGTATGGTGTCCCCGGCTCCCAGTGGATTTGGGACACCAAATGATGTTCTGAATACCCTCGAAAGAGTTGCTGGGACAGTCGTGAAGGTTTCCTTGGAGCAACATGTGTCTGTGCTGTGCTCGTATGGCACCTAACCTGGTGGGCCTATGGCAGATCCCTGTCAAAGCTGCTGCTGTACCATAAATGAAGACAGCAGCGTTTGTCCAGTGGCAGTGACCCACCTAAACTAAACCACACGTGAAGCGGAGTGAGTAAGGCTTATCTCCCTGTACCCATCAGGGTAAGTCTAGTCACTTCAGCTGAACAGACATTTCCATGACCCACAAATTAGAACTGACTTCAAAGAAGCAGCATCCTTTGGTCATGTCAGTTCGATTACTTGTGAAAATACCAACCCATGAGAAAAGAAAAGACAGGAGCACACAGGGCACCTCTGCGATGCAGAGAAAAGTTCTGAGAGTTTGGAAAACGGACCCCATCTCAGGCTTTGCAGCTGGCTTGTGAGGAAGCTTGAAAGCCGTCCTTGGTACCAGATCTTTTGAATTGCCTGGATCCCCTTGTAGTGCTGGATATATGAAAGGCCTGAGGGTGCTGGGCAATAGGGAAGCAGACTCGCATGGAGAATGAGGCCCTTGATTTTCTAGCAGAAGAATTTTCAGAGCCACAGCTGGCACTGAGGCTTCCAACTCCTTGCAGAAATCAGAGCTGCCGATTGAATTTTGCACCCCATACCCCAGTTGTGAGCAGATGCCCTGGTCCTGCACCACACGCTGTGCTGAGATATTGTCCCTCCACAGACCTGAAAATGCGAGAGAGCCTCAGATCGATGCTGCTTTGGGCCCAGCACACAGTTTTTAGTTCATCTAGTCCCTATAAATGGTATCAAAATAATAGTAATTACCAGCACAATGGTGATTGCTTATGCAACACAGAGCAGCATATCTCCAGCCTTAGTAATAAAACATGGATTTTAGCATGAGAAACTAAATTGCACTACAGGGAGCAAATTCTTAATCTTATTAATGTAGTGCATTAGTGAGATTATTTGATGAAAATCTTGTGTCACATTAAGGTTTTACCAATGACAGGACAAATCTCACTCCCCTCACTCCTATGAATAGCTCTGTTCCTGTCAATGGGAGGCTTTGCACAAATTAGGTGATTGGGATTTGGCCTGTCAGATTGGCTCACTAGGAGAATGCACTTCACAGGAAAAGGAATGACTCTAATAGAGATACGTCCTGGATTTTTCATCATATTAAACAAACAGTCCTAATATAAACTGCAGTATATTGCACCATAAACAACCTCCATTGTAATGTTTGTATGCTCTGAGAACCTCTTCGTCTTGTGTAATTCATCTTACTCAAGGGCCCAGAGAAAAGAAATGACAAGTTTCACTGAACTCAGAGTGATATTTTTGCATTATAAATACCTCATGGTTGCACTTCTGTGTTTCTTTCCTGCAACCTAGTGCTTTGGTCTGCTTGGGGTGAACGGTGCTGGAAAGACAACCATCTTCAAGATGCTGACAGGTGATATTGGAGCTTCCAGCGGAAGGTTGCGGGTCCAGGACCATTCTGGGTATGAAGGATGTGATTTCTGGGGAAGGCACATGGTTAAATCAGCCTGGAGAACAGTTTATAAGAACTGGCAAAGGCAAAGAAAAAGAAATATTAATGTCTGGAACAATATAAAACATTCAGAAAAGGAGTAAAAAAGAACAAGGCAGGGAATCCAGCTCTTTGAGTTGCTTCCCTGGGGTTTGTATTTTGCTAGTGCATCTCTGTTGTTCTCAGTGGTATTTTTCCCATTTGTTCTATTGCAAATGTGGTCCAAATCGGATCCTTAGTTGAGTACAATCACATTTCTGAGCTAGTATCTGGAGACTAGCAGTAGTATGTGGAGTAGGAGCACTTTGGGATGGAGTAAGCTTTGTGGTAGCTGTGCAATCTAAAGTGCTGTAAATAGCTGGAGCGTTAGGCACCAGACAGTGTGGCTAATGCCCATGCAAACACAGTGGTTCTGTGGCAGAATGGAGGGCCTGAAGGCTGAAGGTCTGCACGTTCAAAGCATTTTATTTCAAGGGTTGGGGAAGGTAAGTAGGAAGAAAAGGAAGGGGCATGTCTTTCCCTGTCATCTGTTTCAGGGAAGGCATTGGCATTTCAGCATGTCTAAAATGACTTGCTGTCTTCCTTACACAGGTCATTGAATGACATTGGTGAGGCACACTGGTCTCTCTTTGGCTACTGTCCCCAAGAAGATGCCTTGGATGACCTGCTGACGGTGGAAGAGCACATGTATTACTATGCTAGGCTTCATGGCATTCCCGAGAGAGAGATCAAAGGAGTGAGTAAAACTGGGGTTTAATTCAAGGCATGTTTCAGTCATGGGGAGCTTTTACCTTGAATTAATAAGTCCTTTAAGAAACAATAAAGGTTAATGGTGTCAAAATTTGAAATCCTGGCTTGGGACTCTCTTGCTCAGCAACCAGATGGCTATTGTGTGAAACAGATCTGCATTGCACAGTGGAGTCAGGGTATGGCACACAGTGAGTTTGATATTGCTTAATGGTCTGACCTTAAAAGCAGATTCATAGACACCATGGAAAAACTTCAGAGGAAGCAGGATTGCAGGTGCTGCATTTACAGGTGTTTGCTGAGGCAGCTCTTAAATGATGAGGCAGAACAAGGAGTTGCAAAAAGATTTGTAATAGGTGTCCACCTGCTGATTTATTCATGGCCACTATTTTGAAATCTGTACTTTTTTTCCCCACAGATTGTACTCCAGCTTCTCCACAGGCTCAATCTGATGGCTTACAAAGACAGAGTCACCTCTATGTGCAGTTATGGCACCAACAGAAAACTGTCAACTGCCCTGGCTCTCATTGGGAATCCATCAATTCTGCTGCTGGTAAGAAACTGGGCCCTTGCTGCGTGAAAGATGAGCCTATCTCTGGGCTCACTTTGATAGTCTAGTGAAACCTACTCTGACACAGCCCACCGGGCACTCTCCAAATGTTTGCACTTAACATGGCAACACATGCATCAGCGAAAAGCCGAGATTCCAGCATGCACCAAAATTTGCTTTTGGGCCTAGCAGAGCTATGAGTCTGCTACCTGTTCTACTAGTATTTTCCAGGGGTCAAAAAGAGATCCTGTATTTGCCATTTGAATTTCCCATTCCCGTCTGTTTCTTGATCTTAATAAATTAGAAGCTCTGGACTACCTTGCACAGATTCTGCAGGAGAGTGGCATCCAAGACTG
Organism: Nothocercus julius; assembly: GCA_013398735.1. NCBI lineage: Eukaryota > Metazoa > Chordata > Aves > Tinamiformes > Tinamidae > Nothocercus > Nothocercus julius. The sequence continues at coordinate 1,013,019 of VZSV01000046.1, forward strand.
CAAACCTGCAGGAAGGCAAAAGAGCAGTTTCCCTCAAGATTAGAATATAAAACCTTCTAGATTTGGCTTTCTTTGCTTTCTTTCCTCCTTTATCCAGTTTTTCTTGTGAGATCTGTCACTTTTAAAATATCCCTTTTGAAGCAATTTTTCACTTGCTAAGTTTTGAATATGTAAAGTGATCTGCAAGCAGGTTTCTCACTGTTATATTTGATCCCTACTGGACATAGATTTTCCCCAACTTGGATCCAGTCTGGCACTTCTGACCATGTACTGCTGCTTTTGCTGCTTACAAAGTCCCAATAAAATGGAAGGCGGTGAAAATTCCCTGGTATTGACTACTGCCAGAACCCAAACTGTTTTATTTCTACCTCATATAGTGTGTTATACCCAACAATAACAATTTACCACTCAGAAATTGGCTAACAGTTTTATCAGCAATGCATAAAGCAGGAGACAACGCACCATTTTTTTCATCTCTAGAGTATTGTCTTGCTTGCAGAGAGGCAGAGTGCAGGTGCATGGGGGGACCAATTGCCAGTTGATAGCTTTTCATTTGAGATTGTGCCTAGAGTGTTTATGGGAATTTAAAACAACGTGATGTAAAATGCACAGTAGGATTGATCTTAGATGGCATTACCAAAAATGCTCAAAGGAGTCCAACTGAACCTGGGAGCCTGGTAACACAGAGTTGCCACTGTAGAGGAGTGGGGCAGCTCCAAAGGGCAACGTGGGTGGAGATCTGGGACAATCTGACTTGCTGCTGCATGAAGAGCCTGGGATCAAACTCGTAATGCTAGTAAGAAGCTTTTCTCCACGATCTGTACTGATGGAAGCTGATTTATGGGCCATTGCAAGCAAATCTAACATAATGGTGAGCCCCCAGATGCACACAGGTATTAGAAAGGTCAGATTTTGTGTGGAAGTTTGCCTTCAGTCCTGTCTTTACCTATAGGATGAACCAAGTTCCGGAATGGATCCAAATGCGAAGCGCCACCTCTGGAAAATCATCAGTGAGGAAGTGCAGAACAAATGCTCAGTCATACTCACATCCCACAGGTAGGGCTCGTTTGACTTTGTCTCTGCAACAGCTTTGGGATTTTGTTGTGGCTGAGTGGGGGAACTCGGCACTATTAAAGTACCCCTATAGAACCACAGCACCTTAACACTTTATGGGAAGCTAGGAATGTTCTGATTGCTATATATATATTTTTTAATACCTTTGCATTGACTTACTAGAGTTTCCTGGTTATTTTTTCAGCATGGAGGAATGTGAAGCCCTCTGTACCAGGCTGGCTATTATGGTAAATGGAAGTTTTCAGTGCATTGGCTCCCTGCAGCATATCAAGAGCAGGTCAGTAAAATGTACCTATTTCACTCTTACTGAATGGCATGCAGAGTTACTGACATAAGATAGCTTTGAGGGCTCAGTTCATGAGACCCGTGTTAATAAGGGACATGACAGTAAAGCCTTGTCTTATTCCATTTTTCCTACTGCATCCTTGAAACTCTGTGTTAATAATGTGTTTTCTGCTTACATACAGACTGCTTTCCAACTTCAAGAGATGTGTTCCCCAAAGTAATCTGCCCACTGTTTTAAATGGAAAATACATGGTCAGGTTGAGCTTCAATTTTACCACTTACAACAATAGCTCAGTTCCTGATTAAGATTCACCCCAGGTTAACATACCTAACATCGTTCACTCTGCCAGGGCTACATTCACCCAAACAGAGGCAGTGCAGCCCTAAAAGTTTTTTTTCTGTTTTTCCTTCCTATTGTATTTTTTTTTTCCCATCCTAGGTTTGGAAGAGGATTCACTGTGAAGATGCACTTAAATAGCAACACAATTAGCACAGAGATGCTGACACAATTTATGAAGTCACACTTCCCAAATACATGCCTGAAGGTAAATGGCAAATGGGATCAGGGGATGCCTTCTCGGTCTCCTCACATTAGCGGAGAGAATCTTGTAAGATACACACCTTATAACAAATTGTACACACAGATCTGTGCCCTCAAAGTGTAAGGGATTCATGCACATACTTGTCAGTCCTATCAGCAGCATTACCTGAGGGTTGGAGCATCCAAGTTCCTGGGTGGCATAAATAATCTCAGCTAAGTAAACTTCTGCTGCTGTGACCAGTTCCGCTGAAGCCCTGGGCTGCATGGATATTCACTTTCTACTCAGTGGGAAATGTGTTGGTCAAGTCCTTTCAATAAAAGAATCAGTGTAAAACATGTGTAATTGAGTCATGAATCTCACCCATTGGCTCAGTTAATCAAAATACCAGACTGGGAGTTGGAAATGCTGTGGCTTCCTTAAAGCTTCAGGCTCTGGGGATTATTTATTATCCCACAGTTAAGAAAAGCACAGAAGGACCCAATGGGGAAACATTGGGCAATACTGCACAAAAATTTTTTCTGCCTTTAGGAGCCAGGAGGAAAGAAACATCCCTCTTTCTGTTCATTCTGCCATGGTTTGGCTCCTCTTTCCTTTCACATTCAGCCAAATGGGCATCAGATCTGTTGATCTCCATAGTTGGCAGTCCCTTGACTTTCCCTTCATTCCTGTTCTTACAGGATCGGCATTTCAACATGGTGGAGTATCATGTACCAGTCTCTGCAGGAGGGGTAGCAAACATATTTGATCTTCTGGAAAGCAACAAAGCAGCTTTCAAAATCAGGCACTTCTCAGTGAGTCAAACAACGTTAGAGGAGGTAAGGAATTAAGGATGTGTGGCCATCCGTTTAAAACTGTGAACAGAGGAGCAGACTGATGGTTACCATAATAGACTGCTGCACATAAGAGACTGCATTTTGAAAGGGATTTCCATCCAGAATCCTCCTGGGGGCATTTTATCAGCACTACTATCTCCAGGTGCTTGTGCTGCTGCTAAGAAAATGCACATAGAAAGCTGTCTGAGGTGTAAAGGATCTATTGCCCTTTTTGGCACATTTGTGCAACACTGTTGATTTCAGCAATTTCATGAAGGACAGGATCTGAGATCATCCCTGAGCCCAGTGCAAGGCTTCCTGACAACAGACTTTGGCCACTAATCGTGGAAATTTTTTTTTTTTTCTTTTTTTTTTTTTTTTTTTTTTTTTTTTTTTTTTGTGCTGTATTTGGATTCCAGGTCCATTTAGCATTGCTTCAAACTTAGCCTTGTGGGTGTGCTATTTTCTCTTGGAAAAGCATTTCCACTGGCATCAAAATATTCTAGGAAACACCTCAACTGTAAAGACTACACACAGGAACACATACTGTTGAGCAGCAGCAGTGTGTGGAGTATTAGGTCTGTCCAGGAGATAGGAGCAAAACTGCAGTCTTGTAATGCTGTGAATTGCTGCAGGGAGGGGTAAGAAGTATGGTTTTTAAAAAGGAGCTGTGTGTGTGAGAGAAACAGGCAGACACACAGTGGAGAGCCCCAGGTAGTGTTTGGCAGGAAGATGATGTAGGTTTGTGTATGTGCAAGTGTGATCATGGGATGATCTAGAAAGAAGGTCTGTGCATTTATTAGATACTTGAAATAGAGACTGTGTGATTATTTGTGACTATGAATGGCAATTACGTATAGATAACTGTGTAAAGTAAGACCAAAGTAAGCCAAAAGAGCTGCTACACAAGAGTATATCTCACTAATACTTCTGAAACAAGAGCTACGGGACAATTAGGTTTTATACAGAAACTAACTTTGCATCCTGAGTGCAAAGGCCAAGGTATGGGAGTAAGCACACATTTATTTATATTGGACCAAAGAAGCCCAACATTTGTATTTCCAAAATCCAGCATGAATTCATTTCTGAGCGCACTGTCCAGTCTCACAGTCAAATGAACGGCCCTTCCTCTTTTATTCATTTATGTTATTAATTCTTTAGACTGTCACTTGCTGAATAATTTCCTTTAAACTTACAGGTTTTCATCAACTTTGCTAAAGATCAAGCAGATCCTGACAGTGCGGATGCCTGTCCTGATGTGACATCGAACTGCTGTGACACAAGTAGCCAAGGCAGCACCATAAGCTCCATCTACTGAGGGGACCTCACCACAGAATATCTCAGGCTGGGAATAGACCTGAGGACCCCAGGGATTTCTTCCTGCCCTGTTTTGAATGATTTTAGGATGGTGGGAATAAAAACGTCACATTTTCCTAAAGTACTTTTTATTTTGTTTTCATATGCACGTGTTTTGTTACTAGGAGCATGGTAGGTGGTTAAATCTGGCGTTTGTTTACAAATCAGATTGGTCTTTCCACAGGTTCTTTTTTTTTTTTTCCTTCTTCTTTTTTTCCTCCCAGTTCTTGTTTTCTGATTGCTTTTATGCCTGTGAGGACTTAGCGGACATCACCTGCTCTTGCTGCTGGTGGGATGGCTGTGACGGAGCAGAGCTGCTGTCGGCAGTGCAGGGCGCTCAACACAGGCCGCCCCGCTGCAGCCCTCTCCGGAAACCCACGCTCCTGGCTCAGAGACAGCCTTGCTGCTGACCATGGGCACGTCACTCGGGTTTGACAGTTTCCCCACCAGTAAAATGGGGTTCTTGGCGCTGCCCTACCTCGCAGGGGTGTTGTGAGGATGTAGGTGTTATGTGCTGTGAGCTGCATATGCTGCATAAAGCTTAGTTGTACATGTGGGTTATGTCAGTATAAATATAATTATTTTAAAATCGGTGCTTCCAGTTGTTTTGGTTTGTTCCTTTAGTTTATACCAGCTCCATGTAATCCCTAGAATAAGTCCTGTAGTTCCAGGCACTTGCTGGCATTCAGTAATCCCTCAAGAGAGTGTTGGACCTTGGAGAACTGGTCTGTTGTTTCCAAATCCAGTGTGCTGCCCAGATTGTCCAGTGCCAGGTTGGAGTAGAGGCCAGAGCAGAGAAGGATCCAGCCTCTGAGACCCAGCCAGCCCGGAAACACTCTTTCCCTTGCTCAGAAAATCCTTGTATCTGCTCAGCCTCCCTTTCCCAAGAGGCTCTACCTCTTCATTGCCCACCCCACGCTCTTCTCCCGCCTCGTCACTCTGTAGTTTCCCCGTGTAATAAGGTAGGATTTTCATCTTCAAAGACTCACCAAGCTACTCATACAAGGCACAGGCACTTTGAATGTCAGGTGTGTTCAGGATTTTACAGTGGGATTCAGGAATTTAGAGCCCAAGTACAGCAAGGAGTCACATTTTCTGCATGGTCTTGGTGTAAACTCCCCCTGAGAGCAGGAGGAGCCTTGTTAGGGATGGAAGGTAATACTGAGCCTTGAATTATGCCTCAACCTGCTGCCTGTAATTAAAACCGAAATTCAGCTGCTTTCCAAGAGTGCGTTTAACAGCTGCAGTTTGTAAGTAACTGAAAGTGCTGCCCAGACTTCCAGTGTAGTTTCTATTATTATGTCTCCAGTTCTGCAAAAGCCCTTTTTTCTCTCATTTTCATTGTGTATCTTAAAACAAAGCACAGTATAAAATTAAGCTTTCCTCTAGTGGAAGGCTCATGCTCCCTGCAAAGGACTTGGAGCATGAATGCCAATGATTTAAATGCAGCCTTGTAATACCAATCAGAGCATTATTTTATTATGTCCATGGCTCTGCATCTGCCAGTGAAAGATGGATCTTGAGGCTCTGTCCGGATGTACTTTACATTTAATTGAGGGGAAATTGTGGTACAGAGCTATTCTTTTGTCTCTTTAGAGTATAGTAATCAAAAAAAAAAAAAAAAAAATCTGAAACACTGAATCATTTCAAGTTGTAGTTTAATGGGGTAAAATAGATTAAAAAAAAGGAAATAGCATTCTAGGAATTTCCACCCAATTGTAGCATTAATACAAACATCTGCTTCATACAAAACATGTCAGGGCCTTGATCTATGCTCTCCATTTATAGGTGCAGCTAAAAATAAAACACCTGTTGTTGCAATCAAGTCTGCAAGTACTGGTGCAAACAAGCAAAACGCTTATGAGCTGAAGGGAAGTTAATTGAAACGCAGGGAGAAGGAGCTACGCCCGCCGGGGCCCTGGAGCCTCTGCCCGCTCCCTCGTACGTCAGGGCCGGCCCCGTGCGGCGCGAGACCCGCCCAACTCAGCGCACCCCATGCTGCAGCCCCCTGTCGGTAGCCACGCCCCTCGGATTATAACCCCGCCCCACGTGGCGGGAAGCGCGGGGGCGGGGCTGCGCATGCGCCCACGGCGGGGCGCGCCGCTCTCGGCGCCTGCGCAGTGGCGTTGCGCGGCGAATTTGGAGTGGCGGGCGATGC
>VZSV01000046.1:1020891-1044711 GCA_013398735.1 Nothocercus julius
AACCTAAGGAAATTTAGATTAATTTGTTCCCAAACAAGTTTGACAGGGGGTGGGTTGAATCATCCGTGTTCTGACGTGAATTTATTCCAATCCCTTGCTAAAGACGCTTATTAATATACTCGGGAAGGAGCGAGTGAATGGCCAGAGAAGGCTTCCCATATATGAGGTGAGAGTAAAAAGCTGCAATAATCAGGTCACACAGTGTAAATGGCTCTCTCTCAGCATGGCTTTTATTATGGGCGAGGATATTTATTAAGGTCAGTTCCTGCAGCTTTGAGTATTTCTACTTAGTTATAGTTAATGGATAATGACTGTATAAACCCAACAGCTAGAAGTAATTAGAAAATGTGGTGATATAAAAGTCATTCCTTATTTCCCTTATATAACCTTTCACAGACTTGGGAGACCTGAGGCCAACCTTTCTAGATAGCGAGAGCTCTCTGCTTGCTCTGAGTAATTTGGCTTTGACATATTCTGGCTGACACGGACAAGAACTCTCCTTCAGTCGCTGTGGTCACAGCAGCACCTCAATCACTGCAGCCTTTGCCTTCTTGGCACAGGCTTCTAAAGCACCAGACAAACATCTAGCAGCAACTTTTATGCTGTGGATTTCCCATCTTGAAATTAATTGAAGATGGGAGGTGGTGTGGTGTGGAGACAGAGATTTTTCTAAAGTGCTCTGTTCTCTGGCATAATATTTTTTGATATTAAGTGGTATGCTCCTAGTTGGTTTTTGGGATGCATGACTATCCATTAGCTTCCAGGCTGACTATGTTTAGAGTTTAATGCATAGATTTTGATTTTCCTGTCCAGATAACGAGGCCAAGATATTGCTTATATGCTGCTTGTTTGCAAGCAGCATGATCTCCTAACTATATATCTTCGGCTATTTTTGTGTTAGTTGGCAGTAAGGTAATAAGCAGGGAGACTTTTGAAATTCATTCAATCCTGGGTGATATATGTATTTATAAAAAAAAAAATATATATATATATATATATATCACCCAGGATTGAATGAATTTCAAATGTCTGCATGTTTATTACCGTCCCACCAACAGATATACCTATATATAAAAATATATATATATGATTTATGTTTTTTTTATATAATATTAAATAGGATAGATGGGAGTTAAGAAATAACAGTGGGATCTGCCTAATGCAATCCAGAGAGCAAACTGTAAGGTCCTTTTGCTGGTCTCATCGAATGGATAAGCAATTTTAGGTTCATATGTGGACAGCGGTATTGCTAAGAAGCTACAAGTATTAAATGACCTTTACCAAGTAAATCTATGTTTTTCCCCTGGATCTCCTCTGGAGATAAATGCTATAAAAGAGAAAAGTCATGCAGTACTCTGAATGCCTGCAGACTCCTGCGGGACTTCTTACAGAAAAATGTTCAGTCAGGTAAAACTTCACAATATCAAGAAAACTTTAAGTAGGAGCAAATGGAAGTGATAATTCAGTGTGGATTGATTTTCCTGTCACTCACTTAACTCATTTCAAACGGGAGGCTGTTTGAGAATAGCCCTAGCTTTAGCTGCAGTGTAAAAGCGCAAGGAGCTTTAAAAGTTCAAGCATAATTGTTAACGACAGACAAAGAATAAAAAGCGACTTTTAGCATACCTTGAAAATTTTGATCAGCCTGTGAGTTTGAGAGTTCAAACATGCACAGATTTTGATGGCAGTTTCCTAATAAGATTCTGCACTTGGCTTGCTTAATTCTTCTTGTGATTTGCCATGATAAATATCCCCTCTCCTGTCTTTATGACTAAGTCTTGTGTGCTCTGCAGTGCTAGTTTGTCAATGTTAAAATCGGAGCTTCTTGCTGAGTATTTGGCTGTGAAATGGTTGATGGCAAGTATAGAGATAATTTATACTGGATGATGAATACCTACACTTCACTTTCAGATCTTGTGTGGGCGACTGCGTTGGCAGAGAATGCCCCGTGTGCCACACGCCAGCCTGGGTACAAGATGCGCAGATAAACCGGCAACTCGATAACATGATCCAGCTCTGCAGCAAGCTGCGGCATCTGCTGGGGGAGGACGCCTCTGGTAAGAGCAAATGTGGGTCTCTGACATCTCTCAGATACGGACTGCTCCATTTCATTTCCCGTGCTTTTAGGAACAGGCAGTGCAATCCTTTTTAAGATTCTGAAAGGCTGTTCCGAATCATCTTTCAAAAACTTGAAGAGGACTGGCTGTATGGATTGCTCGTTCTTCAAATCTGTCTTTCTAGGAAATCTGCATGAGCAGGTAGTCCATAATTCATTAGAATCTGCCTTCAAAATTAGATGAAAGTAGGATGGGTTGCTAAGACATGTGCAGTCTTAGCACATATAGGGGAGTGCAAGTATGAAACGTTTTGCAGGGTAACCTTCTTTAAGGGAGTCTAGTTAAAGGATTAATCCATTAATGCACCAAGAGGCACACGCAGTGTCCTAGTAATCTTCAGATTAGGTTTTTGCACATGGTAACCTGTGCCCCCTGCTTAAAAGAAGCAGGCAGATCTTGGTTCAGCTAGATCATTCTGATCCCAAACCATCAGCTGGTTTCAGCTGATACAATTGAAACTTGTCTCTGCAGACTTGCACGGTGGTGCTCCAGGAAGATCATATTCTAGGAATTAGTCTCCTTACCAAATTTGAAGGTTGACTGTCAAAGTAGAAAAAACACATTCACTTTCATTCATTTCACTTCATGTCTTTTCTGCAAGCAGAGAAGCTTTTTTTCATGTAAAATCAAGTTTGAGAAAACATTAATTTAGCTGTCAGATACAGAAAAGGGAATTCTTCCTTTATTGTTTGATAATATTTGTCTGAATAAGAGGTTTTTTTTTTTTTTTTTTTCTAATCCCATCAGCACCTTCAGATTTAAGGGATAGGTCTCTTTTTGACATCAAAATATCTAGGTATGACTGAAGTGTTGGGGCTAGACGTCTATGCCCAGCTGCAAAGGAATAAATTGTACATAAATGTAAAATCATCTGGTGATTGAATGTTCTGGAGCATAGAAAATATAGATGGTGCCTTAAATGAGATTTCAGGGGAACATTTTAAGAGGTGAAGGCTTTTCCAAGTATAGCTATAAGAGAATCTATGAGGAGTTACTTCTAAGGCTGTAAATACAGTATTTCAATACAATCTGTTACATTTTTTGTTATTGTTTAGGTACTTTGGAGACTTCTTATAAATGGAAAATAAATTACTCTTACTCTGAAGTTTCATTGTATAGAATTTAAATAATGTATTTAATGTCACATTATTTCTAAAGAAGTTTATATGGAGCTGTTAAACCAAAGAAAAGTTTCTTGTGTCCTTCCTGGTGTCTTTACTTCAATTTCTGTGTCTCCTTCTATGGAGATGGTCTTATTTAGAGCTAGAATTATGAGCTGATGTAGAAGATTACTTTATCAATTTTAAGCTTCATCCTGTAGTAAGAATTAATGATCTTTTTGGATGCTTCATACTTCAGTTATGGAAAAATCTGAAAGGTGATAATAGTTCACTGTCATAAATGCTTTGGATGCAGTAAGTAAATGTCCACACCTCTAATGACAATCAATTATGTGTCACCCTGTAACAAATCACAACGTGCTCTACCTGCAGAGATTTTTTTCAAGCTAATCCTTTAGGATTTTTTGCCATTCTGAACTGTTCTGGCAGATGTGCAGATGTCTCCATGGACAGAAATGCCTTGAAGTTAATATTTACAAAATGAAATGTATTTGAGTTTGGACAATCAGAGCCTTTCTCATTAAGGGGCAACTTTCATGTTTTAGAGCACTGTGTTTTTACCAGATTTCTGCAATTGTTTTTTTTCTTCTTCCTCTCTGAAAGGTCAGAAATTGTAATTTATGTCCCAATAAAGGAAACAGACTAAAAATCAATCCTTCTGTTGAAGGAAACAGTAGCAGTTGCAATGGGCATATTTTTATTTATTTGTTCTATATCCCTTTTGCATTTGTTTTGAGAGCAATTGTAGCTTGTCTTGAGACTTCTGTTTGAGATCCTTGTTGACAGCAAAGTTTCTAAGGAAAATGAGTCACACTACCTATCTCTTAATCTAAAAAGACAGATTTAAGTCAGCCCAGCAAGGTGTGTTTGTGTTGTCTTGAAATGTGCAGGGCTTCTGTGGCTTAAAAGGCTAGGATTAAGTGCATGTGTTGAATGCTCATCTGAGAGGGATCTTGCTTGGTATGGGGATAACTTTTTTTTTTTTGCTAAACAGTCTTTGCTTTAAGCAGCAGCAGCAAATCATTTGGGAGTATTGGCACAAAACAGCCAATGCTTCTGTTCTGGATTAAAAGAAGGAAGAACAAATGGCATTACAGAATAATAGCAGAGGGACAAATAGAGTAAAAGTACAAACTGGCTTGAAAATGCAAACTATAAGTAGCAAAAGCTGCATCTCAAATTTATTAAATGCTGTATCCTTATTCTGTGGCAATATGGGGAAAGCTAGGCCCTTTTCACTGTTGGTGTCTAGTGTTGTACTAGTACAAGGGTATTTGCCCCCTCTGTTGGCTCCTGCGTTTTACCCTTTTTATACAAAAAGCTTTAATTCCCTGTCCTTCTATGACACTACCCTTGGGAGCTGCTGTTAAGATACTTGTTTTATACTGGAGAGGAGTATTTCAATCTAGGCAAGAGTTCTGTTGAAGAAAGGTCTAAGTCAGAGTTTAGAAGAAATGCTCTTGTGGACATAATTGGAGCAGTTTAAGATGTTTTTCCCTCTTTGGATGAGACTTGTGTGGACGCTCCAAATTGATTTCAATGCTGGGCAAGTTTAAACAGGTTTTTATTACTTCCTAGTGAACCAGATTGGAATGTGCAAGTAATCAGCAATTGCATCTCAGTTTGAAATGATTTGATAAGATTTCAAGATCTTGCACCTCGCTGTCAAAGCTTTCCTTCAACTTGCATATATAAAGACCTTTGAGGAGGTAATATGGTATAAATCTAGTAACAAATGGATCTGAATTTTTCTAAAGGCATTTCATACTCTACATTAAATGTACAAAACCAGAATGAGTGTTGAAATTGCTACCTGAAGGTAGCAATACATGTAGTCTCTTAACTTCACCGTGATGTGGGTGTGTGATTTTATACACACACACACACCCCTATATATATATATATATATATATATATATACATGCAAGCCTCAAAGGAGGGGTTTTAGGAATTGGAATTCCTGTTTTGAAAAGTGAAGGAAAAAATTATTTTGGGGGAGATTTTCAGTTNCAATTAAGTCCGAAATTAAGTTGAAAAATCTAAAGTTGTTCTTTATAACTATTAAAGGATCTAGAATGCTTTGTTTTTCAAGATTAAGTATATATTTGATAAAACTTCCATAGTGTAATTACTCTGTGGCTAATCTTAAGCATTTACCTATTTAGAGGTTGTCTACAAACTTTCTAGCAGAAGGACAGTAAGCGTCTTTCCAAGTAAGACTTATTACCTGTGTTTACTCTAAAATGTAAAATTACTGTAATTAAGGTGGGTAATTAGGAAGAACTTGTTGAATCATGGGCATAGTATATAGCATACTTGAGATAAAGAAAGTTGGTTTACAGCAATGCTTTTTGGAATGAGTTTCTAAGTACTTCAGCAGATTTTTCTCAGTTTGGTTCACTTTAAAAATAAATTCTTATGTATCTGACAACCATTTATAGATGATTTCACCTTATTCTTCAAAGCATAATTGCCTCAGACTAGTAGAGTCAAACTGGAAGACTTTTATTTTCTCTTCCCCCTTTCTTGTACAGAACCAGACCTTGCAGCTGGTGGTCAAATCTTCTTAAGCTCATGTTGATGCTGGTGGACAGTAAGACAGATTAACTTTGATTAGCCTTTCTAGCATCGCAATTTAGTTTCTCATTTACTGATGTGGAGGGGAAGATGTTGAACTCCTGGTGTAACAGATTACACTGCATTTCATGTATGCTATGACATTTTTCATAATAGCTAAAGATGAGTGTTTGAGTAGCTGGAATTTCTCCCTTTTTCCCCCCTGTGTTGAATACTTAACTTGCAAAATAATCATTCTTCAGTGAAGGCACTAATGTTGCACAGATGGTACCAAAGCACTTCCCTTTGATTTTTAATAAGGGACTAGTTTGTCAAAGGAATTTCTCAACTTCTGTTCTGAAACCTATAATAGAGAATAATTTGAAAGGCACACAATGTGCATCATTACATTCCTTTGATGCAGATTAATGATAGCTAAGCCACATTTTCTAATTGCTCCTTTTTTCCTGCTCTAGCCTCTTACAGCATCACAGCAGAATTTGGAAATACAGTTCTCCAGTTGCAAGGCACTGTGTAGCTCCTCATATTTGTGTCTATTCTGGACCCTCTTAACTCTCAAGGATTTGAATTTTATTTTTTATGTCAGCATGAAGAAACTTGTTTTTATTAGTGCAGATAAGTAATTTAGTGAACAGAGGGACTTCAGTTAGCACATCATGTATATGAATATTAGATTTAATACACAGGTAATGGATGAAATTTGTAATTACTATAGGCTGATTCTAATACTGACTCCTGCTGCACATAGTCTTTACACTATTGCAAATGAATAAAGTAATCTAAACTTAATGAGGAAGGATCTACTGATGTACTGTGTATCTCAGTGCATCTCTAACATTTTGGGACGGGGGAGTAACTTATAGTTATGTATTAATAAGCGGAGTTTAATCTTAATCTAGTCATTTTTTTCATTCCTATTAAGAAGCAAACTCTGTTGATTGGCTTCCAAGTTGGAGGCAGGAAAGAGTTTCTTTGGATTGATTTTTCTGTGAGCAATTTTCTCTGAAGGTAGTTCAACTGAATGCACTTAGCTCTCAGACAATACCCTCTTTATATAAATGCACATTCGCATGTTAAACTGCAAGATCTTCCCTTCAGCTTCTTAACACTGTCTTCTTTCTCTCTCAGTCCATCAAAAGATAAGACTTTCAGGGAGGGGGTACAATTGCCATGTCCTTGTTCTTTCCCTTTTTCACTACCTGAATGCACTTGGGAAATGGAGGAAAGGGGAAGCAGGGTATAAGAGTTTTTCACTCTGAATGATGGAGTTTTGGAGAATGGTCCAGAAGCAGCACCATAGTAGAAATGCCAGTAACTTCCCTCATAGGCTGAGGAGATTCCCTAGATTTGCATGGTTGATCTCTCAGCATGTGTCAAGAGATCCTTCATAATATAGATGACTTTTTAATCATATTCCACAGATGCCTCCTCTCCTTTAAAACATGCTATATCTCTTATATACCTATAGGAGCTGCAGGTGAATACTTTCCTAGCATTATTTTTCTTATTGGTGTATTTTTAGCAGGTTTTTAATAATCGGGCTAGGACATCCCTGCTGAGCAACCAGCAATGAACAGCTCAGTTCAAGAACTGTTGTGACTGACTTTTTCACAAGCGCTCTTAATGCCAGAGGTGGTATATACATAGCTTCCAGTGTACATACCTACTTGTGTTATGTTACTTTAGATCCTACTTCTGAAGGACAGTGCCTGTGATTATATTCATCATTTGGATACCTGAAAACAAATTTTCACAGAATTGCTTCAGCTTTTGCAAACTGATTTCATTCTTGCACTTTGCTTGGAAATGGCTGGTAGTTTTAGCAAGGTAAATATTTTAGAAAGAAATCTGCTAGTTGTGTAAACAGTGAAGGCAAGACAAGTAAATAGTAGCTGTGTCTTATTTTGCATCTGTTTGCAATCAAGCTCTTTTTCCTTTTTTTAGACATTATTGTTGCAATGAAATTAGATATGATATCTTTCTGAAGGCTAGCTAGTTATAAGATTTCAGTCTCTATTTCAGTGCCTTTTTTTTTTTTTTTTTCTCCATTTGCACCAAGCCCTGCCCTAAAGGAAAACTAAATAGCTGCAATTTTCTACAAGACAACTCTTGCCTATATGATCTCGTTATTATCAATCAAATGATTGATTAGCTACTCTCAAGCTGTATTCTCAAAGGCAGTTTTGGTCTGATGCCTAACATATCCTGCTCATGAGTCTCCTAATACCTCACATATTTCAGTCCAAGAGATAAGTAATTTAAATCAAGATTGAGGAAACATTTAGGCTTGAAATGTTTATTTTGATGTTCAGTGACTGGCTACATAATTCTGCTTTAAGTGAAATTATTTCAGACTTTTTTTGCGTGTTTGTGTTAGAGGTTGGGATTGTGTTTTGTCTCATATTGTGATTTACTACAGCTTGATTCAGAAAGCAGATTGTAGTTGCCAACACTGAAATAGAAGAGAAGGTATAGAGAAGAAAAATAATCATTAGAGTTAATTCACTGAAATGAAAATAATAGAGTTGCAGAAAATCTCCATAGACTTTCACTTCTAATACTCAAGATGTTCCATAGCTTTTTATTTCCAGAATGGTGTGTGTGTTGCTCTGGGTTTTTTCTTTGTTTTGTTTTTAATAGCAGGAAGATTTAAAAAAAAAAAACACTACTTGCTTCATTAGTCAGGATGAATATTGGTTTTGTGATTCTGATCCTTACACATCAGTAAGGAGGCTTTTGTGATTCTGATCCTTACACATCAGTAAGGAGACTTTTGTGGTAGTCCATGTGGTTGAAGGAAACTAAAAAGATGAGACATGTTCTCTGTTCAGATGTCCTAAGGTCTGAGGTTTCACAGTAATAGTAGGCTTCAGTAATAAGCCTCTTATTTACTTTGGGAAATTTGTACAAGTAACCTAAAGCAAGCTAAGTTTCCAAGAAAGAATCTAAGGATTTGTTTTTAGCATTCATCAGCGCTGAGAGAGAAGTTGTCAAATTAAATTAGTTGTTGACTTAAAGGTCACTCTGTACTCCTTAATTTAGTCTTAAGCCTTTGAGGAGACTGCTTATAGCTTCTGCTCTCAGCTGTAACTTTATGCATAAGCACTACAGGATATTCCTCTTAGTTACTGATTTGTAATAAGCTGCATAGTTTGATTTGCATAAAATTACTTCATTGCATTAATATAAAGAAAAGTTTAAGATAACCCCAAAAGGTAACTTCCTTGCAATTATTCACTACCAAGGGCTGAAGAATTGGATGATAAGGCACAATTATTCAGAGATTTTGTACATTTTTCTGATTCATCTACTGATTCAGTGGTATTAGTCCAAATTTGTCAGAATGCCTAACACTTTATAAAGATATGTTTGCCTGTGTACTTCCAGTTACTCTTCTATACGTTTTTTTTTGTGTGTGTGTGTTTTTGGGTTTTTTTTGTTTTTTTTCTTGCTGAAGGGTACTTTGCAAATTCGTTCTGCTTCCCTGTCCCACTTAGATTCAGCACAAGTTACATCTGCACAACCAGACCCAAATTGTGAAGCAAAGAGTAAGAAGGAACAGATAAAGATGTGGTTCAGCCCAAGAAGCAGGAAGATTAGATGCACCCTGAACAAGAGACAGCCAGTAACGAAAAGCAATAATGTTTGTGAAGATCCATCTTCAGTTTATCATTTCTTTCCTTCCCCTCCTCATGAGAAGCCTCTTAAGCAGGCCAAAAAGCCAACACATAAAGTGAGTAAGAAGATGAAGAAGAAACGTCTAGCAGACATCAACAAAGTATGGGGCTTCCAGAAGCTTGAGCAGAAAGGAGAAGTTGAGCAGATCTCCAGTAGGGAAAAGTGTGTGACGATTTGCAGCCAACCAGTAACCCTATGTACCCCAGAACCAAATAGCCCTGAGGAGACACTTCAGCAGGAATCTGTAAAAGATTCCAGCAAAAATATGGAAAATATGGGAATATCTCCACAGATGAGATCCTCAGAGAAGAAAGATATCAACGCAGATGTGTGTCCTGCACAAGGCATCAAGGAAGAAGTTTGTGTTCCAGAGAAATCACTGTCAGTAGAAAATGAAGCTACTCCTTTAAAACGTGGAAGGGAGCAGGTCAGGTTTCCATTTACTTCTCAGTCTAAAAGACCAAGAAGATCTGAGAGGATCGTTACTAGGAGTTCAGGCAGTCAAGAGTCTTGCTTAGAGGAGTTGTCTCAGGGCTCTCCCATCTTCCCGCTAGCTGAAAGCCAAAGTCCAGTTCATGTTTGTTCCTCTGTATCAAAACGCTCTGTTGACACCATAATGAAGACAAGAAGCTCTGCACTCTCCCAAGAGATAAATAGTCCTTCACTTTCAAAAGCTCCCTCTACTCCGTCTACTTCTAAGACTTGTAATCAGATCGGAGTACCACCCAGTCCTTCTGTGTTGAAGTCTCCTGGTAATAACATGATTGCCAGAAGAAATTACAAAGGCGAGACTTTGCTCCATGTTGCTTCCATGAAGGTAGGATTGTCATCTTACTTCAACTTAAAACAAAGGTTTAAAATGTGATATTAACAATATGTCAAAACCTTTTATTTCAGCACATTCCGATTGGGATTGGGGGATGATGCTGGGAACATTGTGAAGTCAAAAAAAAAAAAAGTAACTGTGGAAATGCTAAAAGATGGCTATCCCTGGTTTTCAATGTATTTCAGTGTCAGTTATGCGTATGAATACTGAGAAGTAATAATCAAATATTTTGGCCTTATATGCCAGAAGGTGGTCTTTGATTCATTAAAACTATTAACGAGTGTTTCAGATCTCACCAGCTCATCCTGACGGACTTCAACTTGACCTAATAATGCAGCCAGGACAGGATTTGCATTATTTGCATGATATTCACTAAGGTTGCACAGAGTTATCTTCAAGTACTTCATAATTTTTGAGAGTTAGCTCAGAGGAATGAAGTGCTGCTCGCTGGGATTCCTGCACTGTAGCCTAGCATGAACCCTGTCCCCACAGGTAATATAGCGAAGGTCAAGTTAGGATGTTCTTTGTGGACTTTGCTTTTGTATAGGCTTCATTGTGTTCTTGCAGTGATACCTCTACTTATCTTGCTATGAAATTATTGTATTAGTTTCTGCAGAGGCAAAATTTCATGGGCTTTGCAACATTTTCTCTCCCTCCTTCTGTTATGTAAAAACTGCACACAGATGAGGGAGGTTTGAATAGAATTAAATTCATCAAAATAAGCAAGTGAGGGCTAAAAATATGGCGAATCTTTCCTGTGAGGTCATTTCAAAGAGCTGGTACTCTGGTAACTTAAGTGTCCTTTGTGCTAAGTCATAATACAGAAATACTGTAGCGCTGATAAAATGCCTGCACTGGTAGAAATGATTCACCTGTAAGCATGCTGATATTTATGTAGCATTTTATGCTATTTTATTTTATGTGCATCTTGGAGAGGCAGGGCTTGAAACTATTAGGTGTTGTATGTGTGCTCATACAGTGGGGTTTGGGATTATATTCTTTTTTTAAAAAAAACAACCCTATCAGATCTTTTGTTCATGGAAGAAGTGTTTGCCTTCCTGATCTGTTTTCTATGTGAAATCTTTCTGGTTTCCATAGCCAACCATGTTTTTCCATGTGTGTAATGGGATGCAGTCTCGTATCTGCTCTCTTCAGAATGGAATGAAGTCTAATTCTCCGGGACTTAATTATGAAATCTGTATTAGGGTCTAATATCCTGAATTTAATGAAAGTTAATTGAGTTCTGTCTTTTTTCCCCCTTATTTAAGAGATAATGATCATTGTCGGGCATTAAAATTAAGTGTATTGTGCTGTTCCAAATGATTCTGAGGGATTGTCCCAGTTTACTACTTCTACTCTAATGATAAACTTAATGAAATCATAATGGTTCTCCAAAAAAGAATCTCGTGTGGATGAGCTTAATGCTGAGTTACACTAATGAATTAAAGTAAATGCAGCTCTTCCCATAGTAAACAGAAGTCATGTTTATCTTCTTCCATAGTCATTAGGGTTAAAACTTCCAATCAGTTAAAATACAAAATGTGACCTACTGCATAGCCTAAACTGATAGGAAATTGCCCCATCAACACCCATTTCATAGCTGAATTCGCTACTCTAAAATATTAATGAACAGCTTGAAGCCCTGGTTTGGCTCTTAGGTATGGGATGATTACAAAATGCAGCATTATTTTTACTCCCTCGATTGTTAGTACAGAGCCTTAAATCTATATGGAGACAAAAATCCCTTATACTGCCTTGGTAAAGTCATTCAAGTTGCATCTTCCTGCGGTTCTTCTGCCTTCTGCTGTGACAAGGGAGCTGATGGGGAGGTTCACAGTGTGGTGTTGCTGTGATTATAGTTATTTTAGCAGATGAACTTTTGGTTGATATAGTACAGATTTTCAGAAAATTAAATAGGGCTAGAGTTAAATAGTTCCTGACCATCAATCTATTAGTTTCATGACATAGTTGGTGCTAGGGTTGAATGGGGAGGGAGAGAAGGTCCACGCCAAGTGAGGGTTCTACTTGTCATCAGCAACCATAGTATTTGAATCCTCATTGGGAGGGAAATGTGTTTAATTCCTGTGCAAATGCCCTCTTCTGTGTGCACTTACGTGACACTTTCTTCTAGATCTGCCGACAGATGGCCCCACTGCCTTTCTTGTGTCTCTTTTTTCCCTTTTTGATTTTCTCCAGGGCTCCTCTAAGCTTAGCAGAGGAAGAGCAATCTAGTTGGATCTCTTTGTTTTCACTAAGAATAAGTGTTTTTATGTTGGTGCTGCTGGAACAAGTAAACTCAACAGACTCGATGTATAGGATATCTATTTTAGTATTAGTCAAAGAAACACTTTGCAGCATGTTGGGACTAGTAATCTCAAAACCATAGCTGAGTCTAAGTGTGGTCTCTCCCACTGCCTTAGTTTTAGGGAAGGGGCTTGAAAAGATGGAAGGTATTTGTAGTTGGCACAAGTAGGGTTGGCAGCCTGCTAGGTGCGAAACCTTTCTGGTTCACAGTTAAGTAACTCATTTAAGTGTATGAGTAATCTCATCAACTTCAATAGAACTAGACCATGTGGCAAGCATGTGCTCCTTTACATAGTCCTCAGATGCTACCACCTTGCAGGGGGGACTCTTAACACATTCCTGCTAAATGTCTGCTACTTCAATTTTTATTTTATACCAGATTTTCACAATATAGTAAAGAACCTTTTAGAGGATAAAAGGCATGCCCTCCTAGCATGCCCAGTGCATTTGAATTGAGAGCTTGAAGACGTATATACAGAAATTAATTTATAAGCTGTGAATAATTTTCTTGACAAAGCACCTGTAATCCTGACTGACAGCACCTTGCCAATCCTTGTATAGTATGATAGGAAGAATAACTTCCCATAGCTATTATGGCTACTGCAAGTTGTAGATGACAACACTTTTCTTTCTGTAGCTTCTCACAAATCCCTTTCTCCATTCAGAACTCCTCTCTAAACTGAAAAATCCCAATCTTTTTAATTTTCATTTAGTCCTAGTTTTCATTCTGTGTATGTTGCTGGCAGTCTTGTCCACACCAATGGTATTTTCTTTAATAAAAGTACAGTAATATTTTACAAATTAATGTTCATGCAGCTGCTCTGAAAAGCTGTGATGCTACCTAATGCCCACATGAGTTACTGGCTCTGCTGGCTGCTCTGTAGGAGTGCTGTTGAAATGTCAAACCCTCACCATAGATGTTTGCAAACCTAGCTTTAACAGCTAAGCTCACCCTTGTTCATTACAGGTAATCGTATCTCCTGTCCATTAAAAAAATGATATCATGCTGATGACCCTCTAAGCTGCCTCTGAATAAGTGCAGAGATTGGTATGTGTGTTTCTTTGCAGCCATGAAGTATTCTGACAGGTTGGCTTATTCTTTAATTGCAAAAGCTTAATATTTTGCAGGGATGTCTAGATTGTGAATGTAATGCCTGGGAATGTAATGTCTGGGAACTTAACTGTGATATGTTGATTTGTTTGACTGCTGTAAAGCCATCGATTCTGAGCTTTGTGTGTATGAATTTTGAGTTTACATCTGTTACATGTTGGATTCATTTCTGCTGAGCCAAGTTTGCTATCTTGGTGTTTTCTCTACCTATAAAGTAAAAGATTACAGCCATTCTGCGCTTCAGAAACAGGAGCGGGGTGCATGGGCTGCTTGGGGGCACTGTTCCAAAAAGAAGAAAAAGGAGTTCAGAGCCTGCTTCCAGTCTCTTGGGTGTGTTTGTTTTGTTTGTTTGTTTTGTTTTATTTTTTGTGTGTTTGTATGTTTTGGGTTTTTTTGCCTTTTTTTTAAAAAGATTTTTACTGCAGAGACTTCCATGCCTCGGCTTCTCCTTGCCTGTTTATAGTTGCATGTATATATGGTCCAGTCTTACCAACTTTCTTTCCTATACTCGACTTAAAGAGTATCAGAACCTTTGATTCAGAAATTCTATGCTGTTGCTTTCTTTGCCGTCTTTCTTTTCAGGCTCTTTCCTCCCATAATCTCTGCATCAGTTTCTCTCTTTTTCTAGTTGTGTTTCCTCCTTTATAGTAAATCGTCAGAATAGTGTTTTTCCTCTACTTGCTTTACCCCATGGTATTTTCTGCAAATGTGAGTGTGCAATGAAAGCTATTGCAGTGGAATGACTGCCAGAGGTAAAGGTCCTGCCTCTTTCAGCATAGTTATAATTGCAGTGCTAAATAAAAACCCTTTTATTTTCCTTTTGATTTGAGGAGCTGCAGTTGACAGGTTTGTCAAATGTTAATCTATTTCACCTGTGCATAGTTCTGGCCAGTTATTTAAAATAATTTGGAAAAAAAATAAAAAATAATTTGAAGGACATTCAACTTCTGAATAAGTATCTCGAACTTAAATCCTTGCAGTCATTTCTGGTGAGTAGATTGTGATCAGCAGACTTGTCGAGCTATGTATTCTGAATTAAGACAGTCTTCTGTGCCTAACTTGCACTGTTTGTTGGTTAAGTCGCATGTGTGGGTACTTCTACATGTGTAGCACTGATAAATAGTGATGGTTTCCAAGCCAGTTTAATTTTTATCTTCACAGTTCCTGAATAGGAGACTTACTGCATTTTTATTGAAACTAAATTAATCTGCATCTTTAATTTTTATTGTAGTATATCTTTGCTTCTTAATGATAACTCTTTATTTTCTTATGTAGGGTGATTTAGCAGCTGTTGAACAGCTACTAAAAAATGGAGCTGATCCTAATGTCAAAGACCATGCTGGTTGGACTCCACTGGTGAGTAGTGTAGGCTTTTTGTCATTTTATCTTTTGACCAGTTTTTATTTCATCTCTTCTGTCCTCTCTCTTATAGCCTTTTCCATAATTCACTGTCACCTAAATGTGTGCCAAGTGAAGAGGTTCTGAAAAATAAAGGTAAAAGGAGTAGTTATTAGCAACTATTTTCCTGCCCAAATCCACCTTTCTTTTGCTAGAGTAGGACATTTAAACAAATTTGTCAGCTTGTGATTCTTCAATTTTTACCCATGCCTGTTTTCTGCAATGAGTACACTTCATGGATTCTTAATGCCCTCAGCTGTTTGGAAGTGTATGAAGTGGCGGAATGAAGAGTCTTGCACACTTGAATTAAAGCAAATAAATAAAGGGCTCTTTCCAGCCATATTTTCTTTCTTTTTTTGAAGAGTGCCCTTGACCAAGTCTGTTATCTGGGAGGCTTTCTTCTCTCCAATCTGATTTGTATCAAGTTGGTCTTTATTTAGCTCTTTTTTTCATGCATTTTGAGTACCAGATTCCAAACTTAATTCAGATTAAGAACGCGATGCAGTTTTTTTTGCATCATCTTCCTTGACCATCTACGAAGAGAGATTTAAAAAATGAGTATGTTTAACTTGTGCAATAGAGATGCTTGCTCTTAATTCTGTTTTATCTGCATTTTCTCATCGCTACTTTGGATTTCCTCACCTAGCACGAGGCATGTAACCACGGGCACAAGGAGGTGGTGGAGCTGTTGCTACAGCACAGAGCGCTGGTGAATACTACTGGCTATCAGAATGACTCCCCGCTTCATGATGCTGTCAAGAATGGGCACGTGAGCGTGGTCGAGCTGCTGCTTTTGCATGGTGCATCCCGCGATGCAGTGTGAGTAATGGGAAAAGTTGTTTTTTTAACTGCAGCATTAGGTGCAGCTATGGAATGTGTTTGGTTAAATATGAACCAAAGCTATTAATATAATATATGCATCTTACTCTGCAGTGTGTATGGGGGGGGTGAGTGTTAAACACCGAGTGCTCCACTATGCATGTGTCCCCCTTTTTTGAAGCCCTTGATATGTGGGTTTTTTTAAATTTTATTTTTAAGACTTTACACATGTTTGTAAAAAGCTTAATTATAATTCTTAGTAAATTTTGTTTTGCTAAGCTTCCCGAGATTTTGGCACTTATATGGGAGGTGCTAAAGCATCTGTTAATTTGTGAATAACTCAGTGAACTACCAGTGTTGCAGGCACTAAATATGGTTTTAGGTTTTGGAAGTACTACTGTGCCAAAAACTGCGTAAAACTTTTAATTGGGTCAAATGAGTGCTGTCATTAGGTGTGTAGACGTAGTAACATGATGGTAGGATGCAATTTTGCATGACATGAATTTCCTTGCCAGCTGTGTGGAGAGGATACAGAAGTTTAGCTCAATCACTTCAGCTGCTTTCACCATATTTGCTCTTGAAACTTACAGAAATAAGGTCTTCCACTGAAAAGTGTGGAGTTTTCGACAACGGTCTTGAATACAGTAGAGTAAGGAAACTTAAGCTTGAAAAAGTAAAGTAAGGATCAATTGTCATCTTCACTGTCATCTTGAACAACAAAGACCAGCGCATTACACCTGAAAAAGCTGACAACTTCAGAAGCTAATTTTCCAGCCACTTGAGCATCTGTGACTGTTTGTGTGACACTTATCACTTCTCTATTTGGTATTTGAAAGTATTGCACAGACAACAGCTTTGCAACTCCTTGACAGGACTTGGGCACTGGAAGATTTAACGCTGCGGAGTCTCCAAACACAAACACTGGGTTTCTTTCTGTTGAGAGAGGCTTTTCAGTCATTGAAGGAATGGCTTGTTGGTCTCATTTTGACTTAGCTTTCCACTGAATACAGGCTATATGTTCTAATAATGTGACATAAAATGTGTTGCAGCTCTGTTAATTTTGATATGTTTCAGGAAACTACCTATCTCTTGCGGTACCTCGAAGTATCTGAATTGCCTTCTTATGGCTTCTAAATGAGCAATATCGTTGACTTAATCTCCAGGGTGTTCAGAGTCTTGTGTGTCATTATATATATTTTCTTAGTCACTCAAGTAGCTCTTCAGCTGAATATCTAGTAAGAAACTTTAAATGTCTGTAGCAGAAAGCTGTTACATGATTGGTATCCACAAATAAGTTAGTTATGTTTAAACAAGTTTGTGTTGTGGAGGGATGGAAGGGAGTGGATTCCTCCTCAGAATCCATTTGGGAGCAAACTTGGCCTGCCTTGGTCTTTGCCCCCCTTTGTCTTGCTAATGCATTTGTGCCTCCATCCTTCCTTTATGGTGCCCAGGTAGTTCTATGACAAGTAATTTTGCCATGTACTTTCCCTGATTTGTGACTGTGCAAATCTGATCCTACTACTGCCTCTGGTAGTTGTCCTAATTAAAAGGAGTGGTTAGATTTGTCTAGGTAAGTGAATTTTTGAAATGTGGAAAACCATTTTTAATGTGGAGACTTTATTCCTTTTCTTCCAGTGGAGGCGCAGGTACCCTTAAATGATGAAGTCATATCTCTGACAAAATGATTGCTTTACTTCAGGGGCTCTTTTTTCTAAATCCCTGAGGCCTGCAGATTGGGTTTAAGAGTGGGAGGCAAGAGCAGGGTCCTCACTTCATGTGGTGCTCTTACAGTTATGTTTTATCAACGTGAGTGGCTGGAATTGGCCTCCTTGTGCTTGAAAAGAGGATCTGTCCACCTCTGCATTATGTCTTCAGGGTGTTTTAGTCAGGAATTGAGCAGTAATGAGTAGAATTCAGATCTCATCTAAGAGGTTTATTTACTTAGGAATATGTCTGAGGCATGCACAATTTTAAAGGTAGGCAATGTGCAACACAGGTCTGTGGCAAACCAGTTTTGCCAAACTGTTTATTTTTTTCCCCTCCCCTTTTGTTTTGTGTTATGATAGGAGATTAATTTTGGTCCCCATGTAGGCGCTTCAGACTCTCCATAAGCCAACCTTCAGCCCAGGAGAGGGTCGTCTTTATCCTGCTATATTAAAGTAATTCTTCATTATCTCAGGGGAAACAAAAATCATCGTTTGAGTGTGTTTACTCAGTCTTTTTATTTTTGCTAAGTTGAACAAATTTGAATGCTAAAAGTATTTTACAGACCCTGTAAAATATGTAGCGTGACGCCCCCCCCCAACACGCGCGCATACGCACACACAGAAGGTAGTTGTAGAGTCAAAACAAGAACAAGACAATTTAACTCTTTTGTTTTTCATGTTCTTGTGTTTTAGTGAGCATTGCCTGTTTTGAACAGCCTTCTTAGAGCAATAGTTCTGAAATTTAGTATTACACTTGATGATTGTGCATCATGAAATATTTCATTTAAGATGTGCAGAATTTATACCTCAGTGAGCAAGTGTATCCACTATATTCACTTCCCAAGAGACCTCAGGTGGCAGGGCTGAGGCAGTTTAAGCAGTCAGGTCTGGAGACCCGTCAAGCACATCTCATTTCACGTATGTGCTTCTCTTTCCCTCCTTTGTATATTAGTATATAAGGTGTAGCAAGTAACTGTATGTAATAGGAAGCAGTTGCATGATCCTTGGAGAAAGGGAATGCAGGTGAGAACTACCCAGTTTGCTAGAAAGCAATGCTGAGATTTCAGTATTTCTTTGCAATTCTTTTTATTTTGTATTATTTTTTTGAAATCTGCAAGATTTAGTAGTTGTGGCACTTCATTTACCATTCAAAGTTTTCACTGACTGGGGAAGATATGAACTGCAAATGGAAAATATTATATGGACCAGTGGACCTATTAATTGTCCCTCTGGTCTAGTTAATTTTTTTAAGTTAATCTCCTACACATAGCTAATTTATATTTTTATAGCTTTTTTCCTGTGCTCACCCTCTTGAATTTTTTTTCCTTGCTTCACAGCAAGCCAAGTGATTTGAAAAATGAGATCTGTGCATTTGCAATTTCACAGCACTTCATAAATGCTTTCACTCAAATGGGCTATCGTGCCCACTCTTCATGCACAATAAGTTCAGCATTAGTAGAAATTGTTTTGTTGCCTCATTTTTTCAGATGTGTTAGTTGTCCTTCTGTACATTAAGTCTGATTCTGAACAATTCCAGGTAAGTGGGGACAGACTCTGGTCCAAGGGTTTTGAATGACACAGGGGCAAAAAATCTTCCTAACTTGTAGGTGATTGCAGGCTGCACTGACTTAATTTTGTCTGCTTTTCCTGAGCTAAAGTGAAGATAGTGCAAGATGTTGCCATCCAAGTGCAAGATAATATGCTTAGCTTCCTGCTGGCAGTAGGTAAATTAGAAACCTGGCCCTGTTTGGATGCCTAAGCCGGTGTTTCTGGCTACATGGATTAAATTTGTTTCCTCACAGGTTTGGCACCCAAAATACAAGTTCACACTGGCGAGTCCAAAATTGGCCAGATTTCCGCCTGAGAATTAGTTGCAGTGCAAGATCAGGAGCTGGTTGCGGGTCTTCTGCTGGGTGCTGAACTCTTCTGTAAGGTTGGGGGAAAAAGTTGGCTTGCGCTGGGCTGTGGAACAGTAAGTAGATCTAGGTGTGAAAATGAAGCAGATGAGAAACCTTGGTTGCAAAGTATTTTATAAATATTGTTTGCCTGTATTAGAAACTACAAGTCTGGGACCTCTAAAGAATTGTCAGGAGTGTTTCTGTTTGTTTTCTGTGCTCTGTTTGGTCAATTATTTCTTACAAGTTTTGTGAAATGTATAGAAAGTAGCTGTCAAGCTTCTCTTTGTCTGACCAGAGCAAAGGATCCCTGCTTCTCATACCCGAGGCTTCAGCAGTGTTGCACCATAAACTGAATCTTCATTCTGAAGCTTTTTCTTAAGATACTCTTTGATCTGTCAGTTCTGAAGATACCACCTGTCATCTCCTATAAAGTCGCACTCGGGAGCTTATATTGCACTGCTCTTCATCGGGCCTGTCTTTGTTCTCAGCACAGACATCCTTGGGCTCTTTGATTGGAGTTTGTTCTAGCTGTAAGAACCCTTGACTGACTATTCACTACCTTGATGACTGACTAATAGGAGACTTTTTGCATCAAAGGATACATCTGACACTTGAATGTTTAAATCAACTTGCAAAAAGCCCACTTGCACTCTGCTAGGCAGGTGTATTTTTAGAGACCTTGTATTCTGGCTTCAGCATCAGACATGCTTGTCTCCTGCAGAAACAATTGCATCTGTCCTCGCGGAGTGCGCAGCTTGTTAAGCAGGCGCGCGCGCTTAGATCCGTTCTGAACAAACTCGAGACCCATAGAACAGGAAGGAAAATGTTGGAGATGTTTCTACGGTGGGAGATTTCTCTTGTTCTTTAACTTGGTTGAATGAAGACAGAAGCGGGCATGTCTTTTTGGCAGCAGCTGGTGCTTTTTGTTTCTGTGCCCTAGCACCAACTATGCTGGTACGGCTGCTCATGTGGCCCTATGGCTGTTCCCTGATCCCAGGCACAGCATTAAGAAGCAGCAGCCATTTCTAGCATCCTTGATGTCTGTACTAATAACCTGTACCAGAGCTCCTGTACCAGAGCTACAGGGGCTAAGACAGTCATTCTGATTGATGGCTCTTTACTTCTTGGATAGCTAGGGGAGTGCCTGTGTAAAAAGAACAAAGCTGGTTTGTCCTTATTCTTTGCAAAAGTTTTGAAAACTTGGGGGGGAAGTGTGTTGGACATCTGAGTGTTTCCCTTGTCTTGAGGTAGGCTTTTTCTTCCTGAGCCCTCCTGGCTCTCCTCTCTGAGCTGCTTTTTCACATGCACAGCAGCCCCGGTGATGGGTTTATTTGTTGAAACCTGAGCTTTCATGTTTATTGTTGCAGTTTATTTTAGCTGTTGCACCTTAACATTCTATTGAACAGCTGCTAGCTCTGGTAACACATGATGATAAAGCAGGGTTTGCTATACACTGGGAAGAAGCCACTGAAATGCTTTTTTAAAAAAAATGGAGACGGGAAAAAAAAAAAAAAAAGGCCTTACAATTGAGTGCAATCAGAGCTGGCCTTCCTTTCTGTACTGTTAAATTGACAAGAACTCCCAGTCTCCCCAGGTGCCTTAGTGGGTTTTCTCCCCTCGCAGTCTCCGGTATAGGATCAGGCATCTATTTTAAAGATGGTATTTGTGTATGTGCTAATGTGTGTTTCTGAGGCTGTGGGGTACAAAGGAACTGTCCTGACAGATCTGGCCTTTATTTAAATACAGGCAAAAGCCACCCTGGTGGGACGCCACAAAGCAAGAGCAGCAGGACAGGATTTAATGGGCTGCAGCTTGCCAGGCGGGGCCGAGATATCCCCAATTATCTCTTAGCGAGCCCAGTTAGCAGTGCCCTGGCTGCTGTCTCGTTAGGAGCGTGGCCAAGCTGGGGGTCAGCGGCATCGGCAGCCGGGCCCTCCGTGAGGGCGCGCGGTGTCCACGGGTTGCCCTTCCCAGACAGCGTGCCTCAGTGAGCTGTGGTCAGACAGAAGGGCAGGAGGGTCCCCTTCACCTCTGTACTGTCTGTTACCCCTCCCAGTTGAAGTTAAGGCTTAATGATTTGTGCTTTACTGCAGGCTGTGCCCTTATGTGGAATTTCCGATAAATCCTCTTTGATTCCCTCTCTTTGCAGGGGCACGTGGTTAAGTAAGGACAGTGCTTCAAAGCTGCAGCAGGTTTCTCTGACCTCTTTAAATGTTTCATTGCTTCAATGACTAAGCTTGCCAGGTTGCAGATAGCGAGCCAGGGTTTTGTTCTCCATGACAAGCTCTCTTCTTCCAACAGGTCTTATTATGTGTTTGGAGAGCAAGAGCCACTGGAGGTGCAGAGATCAGCTGGAGTAGCTTTTACTCTCACAAAGGGCAAAGAAAGCAGAATATCTTCCCGGAGTCCTGGCAAAACAGCATGTTTCCTAGCAGATGTTGTTATACCTGTTCCGCAGGTTCAGGTTGCTTCCCTCACAGCTGTCCTGCCTCTGCAGAACTACCAAGAGGAGCTACGTCATGGCTGCACTCGATGAGTTTATAGCAAACCATGGCTGTCTGACTGGTAGCAAACGAATGGGGGAGAAAAGGGATCTTGAAGCATATGTAGTACCTATAAAATGCCCGTGTTGGAAGTAGCTTTGGAGGCACTGCATAGTATCAACAAAACTAGCAAACCAACTTAAATTTTGAATGAATTGGCTGCATGTGTTTTGTGGAATGGTATTTTGTTAAGACACTAATTCTGGAAGTGTGAGCATGCCATGGTTCCTGAGCAAGAAGCAGATGGTACTTCTGATAAAAGCATAACCATGTCAAGCTCTAATATTTCACATAGGTAGGAGCTTCCGAGGTGTCTTTCAAGGCAGGAGGGTTAGCCATCAAGTTATTGCCTTACTGGATCTTGTGGATAGATCTGCAGTCGCCTGTGGTTCTGCGCTCGTCTTGCTCCATGAGACGTAAAGGAAACATTAGCTGAAGCAGGAGGAGACAGCAGGCGTTTGGCAGTGTGGTTTCTGTGCCTGGGTTGATCTGTGCAAAGCTCAGGCACGTGTGGAAGCTAACAGGGACAAGGAGTATAGCCATAACGGCCATGAAGGGTCATGTTTCCAAGGCTTAACTTATTTCATGTGTGTTTTGCTCTTAGCAAACGTTTTCCTTTGGCTGCTGCATGACTCTACTTGGTGGGTTCAAATGCAGAATGCATGTTTATTTTTGGAGTTGAAATGCGTTTTCTTGGTTCTGTGACTGCAATGAAAGATTAGAGCTGAAATTTCTGGGTCTTGTGAATGATATCAAAGTGCATCTCACAACAGTTTAACAAAGGCTGTAGTTTATTTAACTTAACATGCTGCTCTGAACATCTATTTCTCCTCAGCTGAATGCGGCAGCTTGTAACTCAGTATCCATCTGTCTTGCCTGCAATTCTGCCTCAAAGCTTTGTATGTTTTAGCTGAAATTGCATATTAATAAGAAAGTGGGGGAGAAAAAACTACCCAGCCAATGCACTCAGTAGCTGAGAATCAAGTCACCTTTTATTTACTTAAACCCAGCTATGTTTGTTTGCCAGTAATATATTTGGTTTGCGGCCTGTGGACTATGCGGAAAGTGAAAAGATGAAGTCTGTGCTACAGTTACCAATGAGGAAAGCATCACTTCCACTTAACCAACCCTCTGAGGTAAGTGTGTTTTATTAAAAACATAAGTTCATCCTGTAAGCGTCAAAGACTTGGACCCAAGTAAAGTATGTCGCCTCCCTTACAGGGAGGTGGAAAATTGGTCGGTTCTCTGCATCCCTAAATCTTGTTCTGTACACTAAACTGGCTGAAAGATGTGGAAGTCTTTGCCCCAGGGGCTTTCATGTACCTTCATTGGACTGTTCCAGTATCTTCCTTCATCCAACAATAAAGATATCAACTCAGTAGTTGAAAACAGCATTTTTTTTTTTTTTTATTATTATTATTTCTGCCTAAGGCTTCTGAGGGTTTGTAAGCAAAATCAGATTATCCAGGCTCAACAAGTTATCCTATATCAAATGCTTTGTGCTTCCTAATGAATGATGAATAATCTAAGCTGGCTTATTGTAAGCATCCTAGTCCCTTCAGGATATACAGCCTGTTGTGATTCCCCGTCTTTGCGGTAATGAGATGCCCCTTGGCCAAAAGCAAACGAAATCAGGAAGAGTAAGTTTTACTGTTTCTCCCAACTGTAACAAATGCAAGGTAATGCAGCTTTTTTTTTTTTTTTTTTTTTTTTTTTTTTTTT
>VZSV01000046.1:1044746-1077422 GCA_013398735.1 Nothocercus julius
AGGGCAGATGTTCCAGGCCCCTGTTCATCCTCGTAGCCCTGCGCTGGACTGAAGGAGGATTGAAGGAGGGAGCCTTGAGGTTTATTTTAATGAAAGCAATGTCCAAAGTGTCTTCTAACCTTACTGTAAACACTCAAGATGATAGGTAAAATTTAACTTTCACCTGTGTTTTCCTCCCTTTTACTCATTCTAGAGAGAACAATGAAAAAATGTATGCATGTTTAAGCAGACTAGGGCAAGTTACAGAGACAGTTTTGTTTGTAAATAGCAAGAAGCTAATCAGTGCAAGAAAATTAAGTATTATTTCAGAAAAGTTCAAATGCATAGGTCATCTTCCTCTTTCAAGCTGTGTTCCTTCTACCTCAGCTTCTAGTAGTTGGACTTCTGCCAAGAATTAAGTTACCAGCTTTTAGTCTTGAATGCTGTAGTCTAGGAAGACTGTGGTATTTTGTGCTGTTTTGTTCCAATAATATATAAAACTTGATACTTGAAGAAGAAGAAAGGAAATTACCATGTAATTTGTATAAGTGGCCTCATCGATATCACTCCTTCTTTACATGATATTATCTTGGCCTGAAATATGTGACTTTTTAATGATATTCTGACCAAATGAGATGCACAAGCAGTGCATTCTACAACAATATATTTTGTCTTTAAGGAAATCAGAGACTACAATCATGTAAGACCATTAAAGAGAGAAGAAAAAAGATGGTAATGAGGGGATTTTTTAAGACTTGTTGTTTGTAATTATGCATCCTGAGAAGGACCATGAAATATTTGTGTGGATCGGGAAAAATGGAAGGAGAGAAATAGAAAGGCAGTGATAGAAGGAAAGTAGCACTGAAACAGAAAACTAAGAAAACACAGTTCCCATGTCTGGTAGTATCACACAGCTGGCATTTGTTATAGGTTGACTGGCTTGTAACAGATTTTCCTGTCTGTGAGTACTCTTTTAATAAGCTTTAATACACAGGTAAGACAGATAAAATGGTTCTGTCTGGTGACTTTTGGTAAGTTGCTATTACTTATTTAAAATTTTGGAAAGTATGTGAACAGTGAACTGCCTGTAGTTGATCGTCATTTAGAAAGGCACTGCAGGTATTTCAGTCTGATCTGAATTTGCATTATCCCTAGCTAGCCATTTTCTTCTGGAGCATGATGCATCTGAATGGAGCTTTTCTGAAAGTAAAATGGCTTGTTTAACACAGACATTCAAGAGAGGAAGTGGAAAATTGTTTTTGGAGAGAGATGCTTTGCTGGGAAGATCTAGACAACACTGTAATAGTAGACTTAGGGTCTGTGTGTTTCTACTAGTAGAGCTCTACACAAAAGACAATTTGCCATGGTTGTATATATGATACAAGCTCTGATACTGTTATGTAGAGGAGAATTTCAGGTCATGCTATTATCATGCAAAAGTTTTCAGTATTTATTGGTTAATTAGTCAAACCAACTGACATGAGTATAATAGAGATCTGAATTAAAGAATTAAAGTCTAATAATAATTATTCTGCCTTCAGGACTGGGAGAAATGTGAGAAGAGCATAGGAGACTCCCTGGAGAAGCTAAGATCTTTCAAGAAAAAGGTTTCTCAGCCTTTGCCAGAACACCACGATGAATTGCATACAGAACAAATTCGTTGCAAGGTAAAGCACTTGTCTGTTGACTATTTACCTTGCATGCTTTATATACAACATCTTCCACTGTTAGTAGGCTTTACATTACTGGCTAGCCAAACCAGCAAGCCGTCACTGTGACAACCTAAGAAACTACCCATAGAGCAGTTGGGCAGTGCATCTGGGCAATCACAATACAGTGTAAATCTCATGGGGTAAAGAAAAAAATGATCAAAATGAGATTGGAATAGGATCTGAAGAACACTGTGAAAGTGCTCAGTACTGCTGTGTTTATTTCTTCAAGGAATAAAGCTTTCTCTAAGTGAGAAAAATAAGCACATGATGTCTAAACTGTTGTTTTAGTGCTTTTTGTTTCAGAGGTTGCAGTTTAGAAAGATGATAAAACTTTAAAATACTCCCACTATAGAAAAATCCATACCAATGCTTGGAAACCTCAAATGTCTTCAAACTTTGGAGATGTTTGAGTGGTACTTTAGTTTGTGATGGCTTGTTAGAAGGCTAATGTATCACTCTTGTTTGAGAAGGTACCTCTCTTCCAACTCTGAAAAATGCTAGCACATATAGGCTTGGTGTTTTGTTTTTAAACAGACTGAAATAATCCTTTGCAATGCTCAGATACAACTTCATTAATTCAATGGGGTAAAAATGTTGTCTGGCTGTTTCTCGAACACATTTTTTTTTCGTGTCTTAGCAAACTGGTCCTTTTTATCTGTGCACTTCTTGTAATCAGGAATTGGAGAATGCTGTTGAAGGATGGACAGATGATCTTGCACACCTCTCTCTACTAAAGGATACACTGTCTACTTACATCAGTGCAGATGATATATCAATCCTCAGTGAGCGCATAGAGCTTCTGCAGAGACAATGGGAGGAGCTGTGCCACCAGGCAAGTATAGCACCGAGCCTTGATATATTTACTGGTGCAAGGTAAAAAAAAGTGTTGGAGTGAAAACTGAATGCAAGTGACAGCTATAGGAGAAGATGTATGTAGAAACAGATACCATTCAAATTAAAACTTAGCCTGCCTGTTTGTAGGGAGCTTACTAATTTTGTTGGTAATAGTGGAGCTGCGGAAACTACATCCGGCATTGCAACTATAATGCATATCAAGATGGATGAAGTGAGCTTTTTAGAATGAGGTATGCAAAGTTTACAAAATGTGTTGGCCAAAACAAAACAAACAAACAAAAAATCAACCTTTAAAAATCACATTTTGCTTGACTTCAAACTTGGGGCAGCAATGAAGAGTCCCCGACAAGTGGAGTGATAGTCAAGAATCTAATTTCTGGAGGGCTGCTGGAAATGACACAGTGTGATATGCATGTGTGATATGTATGTGGTCCTTTTTTTTTTCTTTCTTTTTTTTTTTCTTTTTTTTTTTTTTTTTTTCAAGCAAGCAAAGTGAGATTTTGTATTTCCTATGGCATGTGTGTGTGTCTTTGTGGTTGGTTACCAGCTCATTTGGGTGTCTTGATCCCAATTCTGAGTCTTTAAGATAACTGGGTCTTAAAATTATGTCTGTTATGTGAGACCTGGGAGCACTTGCAAAAACCCAGGAGTTAGGGAGCACCACATACATCCGTGTCGGAATAAAACTCAAGAACTTGAGTGAGCAGCTTTTGCTTTGTACAAAACTAGAGGCATGGATTACTCCAAGGGCAGTGTACTGGACATCTTTTAGTGCAAGGAAAAATGTCTTAATTTGGTATGTTATTCAGCATATTGATAGTACAACTGTTGGAGACTTTGCTATACTGACAATTTTTTCATCCTTCAACATTGCTATCAGCATGGCTGTTTACAGAACAGTCAACTTCTATACCAACTGAATGTGTGCCCACCAGTTTGTCTTTTTTTTTTTTTTTTTAATACTGATACAAAAAATTATTTTGGTGCCACCCATAAACTAAATAGTACCTATAATGTCAACTTGCACTCTGTAGCTACTGTTATATAGAGATTTATGAACCCTGTCCACTAAGCTTGACATGAAATGTTTTTCAAAGTGCTTATTCTATATTTAATAAAACTGTCAAACAGATTAGTTCCTTTCTTTACGTTCCTGAATATTCAGCTTATATAGGACTACTTTTTTTTTTATGCAGCCAATGAGCCCTAGCCAGCCAAGGGAGGGACCTCTTGGTATTCTTGGGAGCAATCTTAGTTCAGAGCAGCAGAAACTGCTGAATAAGCTAGCAACAGCTCTGAAGGCTCGAAGATGTACTGAATTTAACAGCACAGGTATGTATTCTTGTTGAAACATCTGTGTCCAAATACTACAAACAACAGAACTTCTGCACTTTATCTGCTAAGAAATTAGCTGGACTGAGTATTGTTCCTAATAACAGCCCTGCATTATTTATAGCAATAATAGAAAGAAGGTGTGTCGTGTTGCATGTTAACTGGTGTAATAAGATTCTATGTGCTTTTCTTGCAGAAAAGCAAAGGAAAAAATTGAGGCTGCTTGGGACTTGCCCCAGGGTCCTGAGCCTCTTGAGAGCTTCTTTTCAGGGACTGGAGAGGAGGAAAAGGCACATGGTGTTTTAGTTGGTTGGTTCCTGCCCAAGTATGAGCGAGCAGTCTGCAGACCTGAACTTGGGCACTTCTTTACCTGGCTACTTGCTGAGGCCAGAGGCTTCTAGGAAAAATGAGTAGTTTGGCAGTGTATTATTTGAAATTCTCTTCATTCTATTAGTTTAGTTTCCTTGGCTATAGTTTCCTAGCTATTGGTTTATTTCCTTGGAGTATTACTTCTCCTGCTCATAAAGGAAGGTACTGAGGTAATATTTCCCCCTCTTCCCTCCATTTCCTGATTACTCCTCCAGAACTGTGGTTTGAGTCCTGTTAGTCTTGTGGTAAAGCACTGAATTCAGTAGTAAAAATTCCTGCCAGAGTTGAATAAAACTTAAGAAATGCTAGAAAAACATTATCATGTAAATCTGAGCCTACTTTAAAGACATTAAGTTCAAGCTTGGAACTGTAAAAAACTGTAAAAAACAAAAATATATATATTTTAAAACCCACAAAACTTCTAATGGCACTCCTGTAAGTGTTGGTTCTAAAACAAGAAGCTCGGAAATCATCTGGAAGGTGATTGCTAAGTCATTATGACCTGTTTAGTTTAAGTGGTGATAGATGCTTTTCAGATGGGCATGGTTCTGTGTGTGGTTTTCTTTTTTTTGTGAACTTTTAGTCCCTTTTCATGTAATCTTTCTTCTAGTAACTCATCTTGTTGTCCCTGATGCTCCAATGCCAAGCACTGTCAGATGCATGATGGCTGTTCTGACTGGATGCTGGGTTCTCAAGTTTGAATGTGAGTATTAAATATATGAAATTCTTCCTTCCCTCTGCAGTTGCGGATGGAATTCCTGAGAAAATTCTCTCTCCCCACCCTTCACCGACTGCCCTAATATTGATACTAGCTTAACATGAAGTGTGCACTTTAATCTTATGAGTGACAGGATTTTTGATTAAATATAATTACTTCTTCCCTGGCAAGCATGTGTATTGCATTATTGGATGTATTGAGTAGGTCATTACCTCATGTATCAGTGGAGAATGAATTTATTCACTGTTATATTAAGAATGATTTGGAAGATTATGGTAAATATCCTGGCAGAGGAGGAAGGAGCGCATTAAGTTCTTGAATTTCACGAGTAAATGGTGTGGCCCATCTGTATAAGCTGAGATCTGTTTGGATGTTAAACTTAAAACAAAACTTATGCTTTCAGCTGATCATAACCCTTGTGTGCACTTTCCATACTTTCTACCTGCTGCGAAAGCTGCCCAAGCTCCATGCATTGCTGACCCTAAGCTAACACAGGTATGAGTTGCCAGCTATAGCTGTCTTGTTCTGCCCAAGCTTTCAGATGGATGAAAAAACATGTAATTATCAGTACCTATTTCTGCACCTGCAAGCTCTGCAGGTTGCATATCTTTAAATGAAATAACCTGCAAGAGAAGATGGCTTGTATAGCATCCTCCTAGCATGCAAGTAGTTGCTTTCAAGTCATGCAGTCTGCCACTAGTGTTGTACAGTGCAGGCTTTGCCAGGCAGTTGTTCTCAGAACTTCTATCCCAAGTTATAATATTTATTAATCTTTCTAATGTATTTCTCTAGTATCTGCTATCCCTGTAGTTGTAAAAGCCCTCGTCTTCCCCTTGACCTTTATAGCTCAGTCCTTTTTAGCTAATAGGTACACTGCAAAGGAATTAATTATCGATGGAAGAATTCATAGACAAATTCATTATGGTTTTCTACTGTCTGAATGCACATCAGAATATAATGGTCTTTAATGATCTAATTTTTTACAGTCACTAATATTGCTTAAAGCCCCTAAGGGGTACAGTGTTTTCTCAAAGAAGAGACATCATCAGGATCTCTGTAAACTGGCCTCTTTCAGAGTTGTTTGGCTTCATGATAGTCAATAGATTTGTTCCTTACTCCTTTTAAAAGAGCTTGTTGAATACGTGTCCTCTCAGCTGTGTTCTACATCACTTCTGAAGGCTTCTGCTCAAGCTCTTACAAGCTTCTGGATAAAGAAAACGTGCATCGCCTTTGTACTGTGATCACTACAAATAAGAATAACTTCTTGTTGAAAATCTAATAGCAAAAAATACATTTTCTGCTCACACATGCAGTGGTTTGACTTCAGATACTTGCCAAGAAGAAGTAACTCTGTTTGGATGTGGGGCTTCAGTAGCAAACTTGGACCTAAAACTGACCTTTAGGTAGTGCAATAGGAAAGGGAGTTTTGTATGGGATGCAATAATATCATGCTTAGTGAAGACTGAAACATCTGCTTCTGGGCTGAATTTGTTGCAGGTTCTTCACTCAAAGCCCCTTCCAATGCATCAGGAGGTTGGCATACCTTCCTTATCCTTGCTAGGGTTCTTTTCCTTTACTGAATTCTATCTGTTTGCTAGTCGGATACAAGGAAAATTAATGCTACCAGTAGAGGTTTGTTGCTTTCTTCTGTTGACTAGTAGGGAGATTAAATCAGTGGGAGTTGAGTTTAAATCTTTGTGAAGAACTTTATTTTTAGAAGTGAGATTAGAAAAAAAATAGATTGGGGGATGAGAGTTATTCTGAATTTTATTTTTTTTATTTTTTTTTTTTTTTTTTTTAGTAATTGACTTCTATTTTGAGTTGTTAGAGTACTGATTAGTACACTCCTGTCTGATAATGCTCTCAGCTTAGTAAGCAACATACTACTTAAAAGGGAGTGATTCTCCTCCCTGGTGGGAAATGTTAGTAATAACTCACGGGGTCTGATGCAGCTAAGTGCCTATAATTAACAGCACCACTCCATCTGTTCCCACCAGTCTGTTATTAGTCTTCTTCAGAGTCATTACAAGTTAAAGATTGTTATAACAAATAATGGGACTCCTGCTGATGGAACATTTGTCTAGGAGAAGAGGTCTTTGCTTTTCCATACTTCCTCTGTTTGTTTATCTTGACTTCTGTTTGGAAAGGTCTGTTGAAATGTGACACAGACTTCCAAAAGTCTGGTGTGCTGCTGTCAAAGCCACTGCAAACAAGTTGAAGAGTTCAGTACAGTTTGGTGTACTAAACCATTCGCTCAAACTAAATTCATGTCCCAAAACTTCACTGAATTACTTGGAAAAAACAAAGCTCAATTTAGCACTTAGTGAAATGCTGACTGTGCATGCAAGTGAATATTTAATTTATTTTCCTACAAAGTAAGCTGCATTTGACTATTTTTAAAGATGTAGCCTGTGTAATTATTCCACTTTCTAAAAGATATAGCATGCTTACAACAAAAATTCCATTAAGGTCTGTATTTATATTAACTCTTCCATTACAGTGGGCTTTCATGCTGTGTTTCAAAGCAATCTCCTTCCTCTACTTTCATTTCTATGTATAATTCTGTGATGCTACAGCCTATTTGTCTATACACAGAGATAAAGCATCCCGTAGTGTCAGTAAAGAGGTGACGTGGAATTTTCCAGCAGAATTTGAGCTAAGCGTGAAGCCCACACACATTGGACAGGATTAAAAAAATATATCTCTGTTTTTGGGGGTTGCCTTTTGTCTTGTGCTAGAGGTTTAGGATGAAAGGATACTGCTGCTACATAAGGATCTTCACAGAAGAAAATTTTCACCTAACCAGTTGCTAGTTCCTTATTTTCCATACATAATGCCCTGTCAGCAATATATCCCCTTTCACAGCAGCGCAGAATTCAATTGAGACACCGTTGTCACTGTGCTCCTTGCCCTTGGCCACATCTTTCAGTGCTTTCATTATTTTATTGCCTTCATTATTTCTGGGACTGTAATAGGGGCACAAAGCAGCATATCGTTATCCTTCAGCAAGTAGCTGGAGACAAAGATTCGAGTATTACCGTATTTCCTCATTGCTTTTTATAGATCCTAGAAGAACACTGTAATTAAAACCAGCAGAAATCTTTAATAGCTTTTCAGCTTTTGTTTTTTTCCCCTTAAATGCAGAATGTCATCTGCTAAAGCAGGGAAAGAAGAATGATCTCAGTGACAATATGCATGGAAACGAGCTTGTGCCAGTCTCTGCAGCCAGGTCCCTGGCAGAACGCTGAGTATCCCATTGCTGTGGGAAGGGGAATGGATGCAGGAATAAGCAACATTGCTGGGTCAGCTCTGATCACTTACAAGAATGCAAAAAATCCTGCTTTGCCTTTATGGGCTTAAAAAATGGGAGATGAAGGGCCAGCAGATTGCAAAATTGACACTATTACGTGGCAAAATGCCCTTTCTGAATTTCTCAAAGCAATGCACCCATCTGTGTTCAGGCTGTTAAACGAGAGAAGGGCAAAGCCGATTTGAGCTGATGGCTTCTTGAGCTGTCCCTGCCATGCAGAGACATGATTTAAAGCGGAGCTTGATACTAATAAAACCTTCCCTTCCTTAAAATGACTTAAAACTATGGATCAGTGGAAATTCACCTTTGTTTTGCAGTTGGAAACTTATTTCAGCTGCATCCTTCTACAAAAGCACCCACCCTTTTGTCAGGTGGTAGAAGTATTTTGGAGATGGGGAGTCTTCTTGCTGTATTGGCTGTAGAGTGGAAAGGAGCGTTTCATATCTGTAGTATTAAACTTTTGCCCTCCCACTGTGGCTGCACCTTTTGGAGAGGACGAGAGACACTGCTTCACTTTAAGTCAGCACAAGTCTAGACTATGAAGCTCTTGGGATTTGTAGAGCAGCAAATGGGGGAGTCAATCTGTGACGTGATATTTGCCTCGCTGTGTGGAGCTGCATGGGATGGGTTGAAACAGGAGGAGGAGGAGACCAGGAGATCCTGGTGGCTAGACCTACTGTACCCTCATTTATTGGTTTTAAGAAAACCTCATGTTTAGGAAGCTCATTGTGGAAGAAAGGATAGGGAATGCGAGCTTGTTAATTTAAAGGCATTTAAGATAATTGGGAATGAGGATGAGCACTTCTAGTGAGGGTTAACCTAACCTTTGCTCCTTAGGAACGGCTACTTCCAGTCATTTTGATCATCAGTCAAGAGAATAGCTGTAATGGTGCTTTCTTAAAGAAAAGATACTTCTATTTTTAAAGCAATATAATGATTTTCATATTGCATACTGCTAGCTTCTGGCAATCACTGTTTGAGGACTTCCTGAGCATCTGCTCTGTCATGTTTAATAACAATCACCAGAATTCACTTGTCAACTCCCTTCCTAAGGAGACTCATTTTAATCTCTGCAGCATCTTGTGATA
The DNA here is from genome assembly GCA_013398735.1 of Nothocercus julius. Lineage (NCBI taxonomy): Eukaryota > Metazoa > Chordata > Aves > Tinamiformes > Tinamidae > Nothocercus > Nothocercus julius. The sequence continues at coordinate 1,054,110 of VZSV01000046.1, forward strand.
GTTCCCTGTGCTGGAAAAAGGGACCATTTTTATTTTACCCAGTGAGATCTCAATCTCACCTCACAAAAACCTGATCCGAGGTTATTTTATAAGCACACACGAGAATATGAAAAATCTCTTTCTTAAGCTTTTTTGCATGCTCTTGTAGAGACCAGTAATACTCTTGATGAAAGCAATTTGAAGCTGGTCTTGCCAAATTTCTCTAAGGCTTTCTCTCAGACCAACTTTCCTTCTTTTCCAGGCAAGTGATCTCATGAGGCTTTATTTAATCTGCGTAAGCCCACTGCAGAGTGAATCAAGGAAGCTTCAGTTGCAGTCTCTATTAGATGTTGGATGTGTAGTGTTTTATCTTTTTAGTTGCTGTCGTGTATCTCTAAATTACTATTAGCTGTTCTAAGAGATTTTGGGGACTAACCTTTGCTCTTTGCTTCATTAATGCAAATCCAGCAAAACTCCACCAAGGCTAATCGAGTTACTGAGAGCTACCCCTAGGTATCTGTGGGCGATTACAACTTGTTCTTGCCGTCTGGTTCTTTCTGTACTTAACCTTGTTTAAGATGTTTTTGCTGATTAGTTAGTTTCATTATAAACCGTAAGACTTGCAAGAATAATGATTATAGGCCTCTGATCCTAATAAATTTTGCCAATAATGATGCTTCTTTTTCTAGTACTTCTATGTCCAGCTTTGTTAAAGGTCAATTAATGATACTGCTAAAGTGGGCATCTGCTTAACCTGCTTGTTCCTTACGTGTCCTTAGGTACTGGAAGTTGATAAGGTAAGGGAAGTGGTTTGGTGAAATAAGAGTTAGTATAAATAGTGATGCTTTACTGATCTTGCCAATGAGGAGGGAAAAAAAGAATATCCTCATTGCCTCAGTGTCCTAGGGTCAAAACTTTTGCCTGCAGAATTTTCTAGAGACTCTAATGCAGGCTCCCCTTTTGCTAGAATCTGATGCACACGGTCTTTAGATCTCTGCAATGTGCTGGCCCAAAATAACTATTTAAAAATCAACTGTTTAAGAGGCTTTTTAACTTCTAATATTCCCTCTTCTCACAAGGAGCCTTACATGATGCTTTCACATCTGTGGTCTCATTAATATTGCATATTTGGGGGGGGAAAAAACCTCCGATCCATTTGAAATGGAAAAACAACCCTTGTATTAGCACCAGTGTTACCCTTATGCAGATAACTAATTCAAGTACTGTGAACAAACTAGAGAGCTTCTAAAACAGTTACAGTGATCGTGCTCTTCAGGGAAGAGAATGAGTTAAATGAATAGATTTGATCACTCTCACACTTACCTGGTCTGAGGCTGTCATTGATAGTAGAATCAGGGAATAAATTAGGATTTCTTTTGAGCTCCTGACTGAAGAGTGGTGTCGTTCTATTTTGTCAACTAGAAATCTGCTTAGGCTTACCTGTTAGGAAAGCGTAGGCTGCTAGTTTGAGGAGTAAAATAATGTTCTCTGTGCCCTGCTCAATTTTAGTTGTATTCTCAAAAGTTTTATCTCCCCAAACTTCTCTGTTTTTCCTATTATAGCACTGTTACTATCTGACCTGCAAAAACTCCTTTAGGGATGCCCTTGCCTTCCAGGGTTATCAGTCCTGTTCTGATGCTTTTTCTTTTAAACATAAGTCTTGAAAATATCCATCTCCAAAAAAAACACATTTTAGAAGGGAGGTAGAGTATTGATGGTGTGATAATTGCTTGTTAAATAGGACAAAATTATTTTTAGTTAATTTATTTGACTCGTGTTTTGGCATCAAATTCTCACCAGTAGTTTTTCAATACGGTACTTAGCAGATGGCAGCTGATAACCTGTTTAATGTGGCTCCTGTTTGGAGTCAAAGGGCACTCAATCTCTGACTTAAACAGGAGCAGCATGAGGTCAGCAGAGCTTCTGCAAATGTCCCTGTGAAGGTAGCTGAGTCTATGCAGAGTCTTATGTCTGTGCATACAGTATAGCATTTTATTTCCTTTTATTGATTCCCTTAATCGGGATACTAAGTTTGGTGGAGGGACCATAAAAAGGGAACTGTCAGTTTTCCAGCCATTTGTATGTATTAGCAGCTCTTAAAATTAATAGGACCTACTCAAGAGAGAGACTTGATCTTTATTGAATCAACTTAGTTTAGCGCTCGAAAGTTATCAGAGAAAATAAAAACCCTAATGGTATTTAAAGAGAGTTGAAGGCCCTGAGGTGTGCTCTAATCATTCATCTGTATCCTTCCTATTTTAAATGGGAATTTGAGGGGAGGATTTAGTGCAAGGATTGATGGTCTTTGTGGTGATTGTACCACATCTTGGTAGCATGATAGAGGCCTGCTCCAGATCTGATGTTTCCAGATGCTACCGTAATGCAAGCAAAGCTGATCATGCTTTGATGCAAAAATGAGGGGTACAAATGTCATTTAGGCTGTTGTATCTGGTCAGGGTCCCTATATCTGAAAACAGTAGCACAGAATTAGTGGTCGAAAGAGTAACTTGATGGAAAGTTTTGTTTAGAAAAGGATGAACAGAGAATAGGCAAATAAGTGCATTCATTAGAGGTTTGCATAATTAATTAGAGGACTCAAGTTGTGCTTCTGTCTTTTTCTATAAGTGACAACAGGAGACAATTTCAGTCTTGTTTTGCAGATGTCTATCATGTCTGAATCATTTAACTTTGAACATGCAAAATCTTACTGGTGTGCATGCAGGAGGGAGGAGGAGCAGGTATCACAAGAAATCCATCTGAACCATGTTGGCACTTAAAGGACATCTTGCAAACTGATCTCTGTCACTTAAATTATTTTAACTTCTTGCTATTTTTTTGGTGAGAAATCTCCCTCATGGATTATTATTCCTTAATTGTTCACCTTGGAGTTCTAAGCACCTTCTTCAAACACCTTTTAATTATAGCAATTAATTGAACGTATAGATAGACCATGATTCTGGTGACATGTGGCATGTCATTTGTTTCACTTCCTTGTTTCTAATGCTCTTCTCCAGCTGTTACACTGTCTGTGTTTGAGAAGTCCCTGAGTCCAATGGTCCCCCAAAGCATTTGTTCTTATCTGTCAAATGTGGCAGAACTCGTGAGTCACAGCAAGTTCTGTTTTACATCTTGCATGAATAATATGTTCTGGAAGCAAAAATGTACTGTTTTTCCATCACTGGGTAACACATCAAGAGTTTCTTGTTCCACAAAGAAGTGTGCAGGCCTACTAGTGTCATCTCTTAACGTGTTTATCTTAGAAATGAAAACACCTGGGCATTGAAAACTTAAATCTATTTATTTATTTCTTTCCTGTCTAGAACACTACCACCTGTGTCTTAGTAGCTTTGTGACACATACTACTTCTGATTCTAGTTAAGAAAGTTTAAATTAATGGGAATGCTGTTCATACAACCACTAACTGAATGGTCTGTTTGCATATTACGAGCTTTAAGAAAGTATATATAAGTGGTGGATAAGTGTGAATAGTGTGAAAATAGGACAAATCTAGGTGAGTGTTGCCTTTTGCTGTCTTGGAGGATTTTTTTTATTACGTATAACAATGAACTTTAACGCACACAAATTTCTTGCAGGACTTGGCAGTGGGAAATGAGCAGATATGCATATGCCAAATAGATGTAGAGGTTTGAATTTTTTTGCTAAAATAGGCATTCCGCTAACATTGCAGTCACTTCATGACTTAATTTTAGCCTTTTTTCAGGGAAGTAACTCTACATAAAGACATCATAGTGTTCAGTGTTCATTCAACCTTTTATTACTTTCATATCAAATTTGCTCCATTTACTGATGCTGGCCCTAGCTACTCAATTTGTGATGTACCCAGCTTATAAAAATCTCAGCTCTGTAGTGGAAATCCTTGAAATTGAGCTTTTGATGGCAGATTGAATTAAAATATGTTCTTTATAATGAATGAATGGTTCTGTTTTTAAGACTAGATGAGATGGTTTCTCCTTTCTTGTAAGATGTACCTATTAACATCTCCATTTTTGGAAAGAAAGAATAACCTTAGAATAAGGTAGAGGCAAAGTGACAAAGGAAACTTTGGCTTGGACCTTCATGGTTTAAAAAAAAAAAAAAAAAGTCTCAAATTATGAGTACCTTGAGTACTTTTCAGTATTCAGTGCTGTTACTGATAATATATATGTTGCTTTTACAGAAAATACATGACTAGGTTGCCCTTTTAGTTTTGTATATGTTCAAGGTGACTTTTTTCAAAGAAATTAACTATATCAAACCTTGATACTCAGCTTGATAGTTGTACATGGATGGAGGGGTGTGATTTTGTAGTATGCAACATGTCACTGCTATTTTCTTACGCTCGTCAACATGCATAACAAAGGAGTATTTGCAGTCTCAGTTACTGTATCAAACTATCTCTCTTCAGGTAAACAAACTGAAAGAGCTAGAAACTAGAGTATTAATCTCTACTGTTTTTGAGTTTATATAAACTATTGCTAAATCAGTAGCAGTTTTGTCGGGGTATTATGGGTTCTCTATTTGCAAGGTGGAAGTAGGTTGCCTACATAAGAAACATTATGCAAGGATGCTACTGTAAAAGTCACAACCTTACCAGCTTGGCAATCCTCATGAACTGTTTCCAAAATCAGCTTTGCAAACTTTCTCTGGTAATTCTTATTAATAATGAGTTCATTGCATGTGCAGGCAAAATGCTTCATCCTTGGGTGGGTGATGAAAGCAATTTCTCTTTCCAAGATCAGGTCAGGTAGAGTGTTCCACTAATGTTAGCAATACATTAGCATCAGCACAGTCTAGACTGGGAAAAAATAACCAGCCTTAGAACAAGGCAAAGCCATGCTGACTGTAGAAGGCAATCTCATTATGCAGTGATAGTAACAAAAATGAAAGCCACAGTGGAGCCCTAGCATAAATCTCCTGTTTGTGCTGAACTTAGAGACCTTGAAATCCCATCTGATTGCTGTTTGAGTCCATAGATGCTCAGAAACAGCTTTGTACTTGCTTTGTAATTGCTCTTTATCAGGCAATTGCTCTCGCTTTGTAACTGCGGTGTTGTTCCTACATGCTGGCTTTAGGTTTCCAAATGATCAGCAAATCTGACATTTGGCATTAAGCGGTTGACCTTTGATGGGTGAGAGGAAAAGCTGATAATTCCTAGTGTATACAGCACTTTTTGTGGGATATTTCTTTTCTCCATCTAACTTGCATCTTTTAACTATTGTAAATTCTTTTCAAGTTTTTTTTTTTTTTTTTTTTAAGCTAAATCAGACAAAGCTTTGATGCCATGTTTATACAATGCTTTGTATTGCAGGCAATCCTTTTATCTTAGTGTAACTGTGTAGTCCCTAAAAGGTAATGCAAGCTTCTGTTAAACTACAGGGATTCCTCTCAAAAATAATCCTGGGAATTTGAACTAATGCTTTTCCTGTTGTTCCTGTACAAGGGGTACGAGCCTGTCTGCAAACCAAGGTGCGAGAACAAGAAGAGAAGTATGAAATCCAAGGTGGCCCACAAAGAGGCCGGCTCAACAGGGAACAGCTGGTGAGTTTTATTGCTTGAGACAGATTGTCTTAATGACCTTTGGGTCATGTCATTTTGCACTTTGCTACATGGGCAGGTGCAGTAGATGTAAAATTTTAATGTGTTCTTGTACAGAAATTTGATTATGTGCAAGGTGATTGAGAGAATTGTGAACATCCATCAAGCAGTCATTTTTCTGTATTAGGGGATATGTTACCTTAACCTTGTTAGGGGGAACATTTTGGTCAGTTCATGGTGAAGCTTTATGGCACAGACAGTGATGCCTCCTTGGGCTTCTCTGCTCTGCAACCCAGTTGAAAAGTTCTATAAGGACAGACAGATACCTGAATTTCCTGTTTCATTACAGGACTACTTTATACTTAACTGGAAAATTCCTGGGTTACGACGGAGCTGTAATTCATTAAGTGTTTTATAAGCTAAGAATGTCATGGAGCAAATTCCTCTTGTACTGGGAAACAGGTACATAATAAAGCTTACTTCAAGTTTAAATATGGCTTTACTTGGCTCTATAATTATGTTGAGGATCTTACTAAGTTACTGATCTAGCTTCTGGTTTTGGTTGCATTTTTTGTAGATACTGAACGTTCTCAGTTTTCTGACTGTTTTCATTGTTTTCCTGCGTGCAGTTGTGAACATCTGTTTACCTTTTCTTTCCAATTAGCTGCCAAAGTTGTTTGATGGGTGCTACTTCTATTTTTTGGGATCTTTCACCCGTCCCCAGAAGAGTGATCTATCAGAGCTCGCCAAAGCAGCAGGAGGACAAATTCTGGTTCGGCAGCCGAAACCAGAGAGCGACGTGACGCAGACGATCAATACGGTGGCATATCATGCCGAGCCCGCTTCTGACCAGCGATTTTGCACGCAGTACGTCATCTATGATGCAGCTTCTAAATTCAAGCCAGAGAAAATTCGTCAGGGTAAGGTGTGGATGGCCCCCTCCAGCTGGCTCATAGACTGTGTGATGTCATTTCAGCTGCTGCCAGTAAAGTGATTATCCCTGTATCATGTGCAAGGTTAAGTGGTGAATGTTGAGCGGTTGGAAAACCCTGTTGAACACTGACATGTGTTGAGGGGCAGGGAGAACTGAAGCTGTGATTAATCTTTTGCATTTAGGATACAGCAAAGCTTTGATTACTTCAAATGATTTACAAAGATCACTGGTATGTTGGAATAAATGAACTTGCTGTGGAGAAAGGATGTAAAGCTACTGTGTTGAAAAAATGTGCCTTCAATTATTTAGTAAGCTTTATTTTACATTTAACATCACTGTAATGATCTGTGACATACTTTGTAACGAAAACTTTGCAAAACCAAACCTCTCTGAGCACTCTTAGTTTGAAACCAGCCCTTCACAGGTGATAGAGCATGACCACATTCCTCTTGTATTTAATGTGTGTTGACAAGGATCTACTGTGCATGTCAGCATCTCCCAGCCAGGCCAAAATTCCTATTAATAAAAAAAATCAAAACAACAACAACAAAAAAAGCAACTTCAGGCATTTGAATACAGTCATTTGCCTATATAGATGTCTCTTCTATTGGGCAGCAGTTACATTCTTTATAATAGAGAGCTGTTTCACAGCTGAACATTGCAGAGAGACCTTGTCAAAGTGCCATAGGATGAGTTCTGTGGAAATTAAAGTAGAACTATTGGCCTGAAGTCATATGACAGTAGATGTTTTTGAAACTATCTCTAAAAATTTTAATCTAAATTTAGTTATCTGTAGCAAGAGTAATGCTCTATCCAAAGCATTTTCCTTCACGCTTGCAAATGTATCGTCTGTATAAGATTCTCTTTTCTGAATGTTTTAAAGTACTGGATTCTCTATAATCAGAAATACTTCTGTAAGTACCATGGTTGTATCATGATTGATATCTATGATGGATGTCATGGATGTGATGGATATCCATGATGGATATCATTTGGAAAAAAAGATGTAATGACCACAAAAAACAACTATGCTTCACTTTTTGCACAATTGTACTAGTGTATCTGGCTACATTGAAGTGATGGTTGATTCTTACTTCTGTAATAATCGATTTTTAATTCTTTCATAATAACTTATTATCAGAATCATTCTCTTTTTTTCATAGGAACTGTTTGTTCTTATGTCATGGAATGGCTTTCTTGTGTGTTGCCTTAGTTTTAGGACAGATAATGTGGAGATGAGGTCTTGTAATGGTGGTTATACAATGAGAATGGTTGTGGGATAAAACCAAGGTTTGGTGTCTATTTTTTTTTGCATGTAGTCTGTAATAAAACCTGTGGATCCAGTCACTTTTGGTGTATCTCATTGCTTGGGTTTAGCTGCAGAATAGTAGTCCACATGTACCTCAACAGGAAAATGGAAGTACTTCTATGTGAATTTTTTACAGGCATGAAAATAATACATCCTTCCTATCCGTTAGATGAGCTCTTTGGTGCAAGTCAGTTTTTGAAACTGTTCCCATGGCAGCTCCCACACCACATTTGAGTATCCTTTGTGCAGCTCTCAGAAATACCCTCTCTGTGTGTAACAGGTAGAGTTTTCAATAGCGTTTCCTAGACTTTTGGAGCTGGAGTGTCTTGATCTATCGCTTAGGCTGGACTGAGTCATTACTCTTCACTAAATGCAGTTCTCAAGTACTTGCTTGTCTGGGTGAGCAAGCAAAAATGCAAGGCTCATTAATAAATGGAACAGGCCATGGGATGAATGGATTTTTCTGTTGTTCTGGCAGAGCAGGGGGTTGGTGCAGATAAACACTGGCAGAAAATAAGCTACTGAGTCGATAATGTGTGCACTTGGTCATTTATTTTGGCAATTGTAGCTCATTTTAACTTGACATTTCATAGTGCATCAATATACCTATTGTAGTATTCTTTGCAGAAGTAGCAGTGAATTTCAGCAAAAGTCTTAAGAACGCAGCTTTTCTGCCCTGTGCTGGAAAGGAGTTTGACCTTCTATAATCTCTGCCTATTCCCTGTAGAGGCTGGGGATTTACAGATTTTAGGACCCATTCATTATTTCCTGGGAGTGGAAAAGAAACTGTATTAGAGCATGGCCGTTAATTTTTAAGCCTCACTTCTATTTGTCTTAAAGTCTTGCTTTTAATTTTGCTTGCATAGGCTTTGATTCCTCTGAATCAAGTCTATTTTCAAGCAAAAGGTTGCTGTCAAATCACGTTAAGAATCCCATGGCCCCATACTGAGGGGCAATTATTGGTGTTTATTGGTGTTTTTTTTTTTGTTTGTTTTTTTTTGTTTTTTTTTTTTTTTTCTTCCCACAAATTTTAAGTGAAATGTACTCGAGATTGACACTGGCCCATCTCCTTCAGGTCTCTTCAGGGATTCAGAGTTTGAATCCAACTTATATAGACTTCTGGATTTGGAAAGAGTGGAACAATCTGGATTCTGATGCCAGAATAGAAGCAAATGTGAAACTGCTCCTGAAGCAATAGGTAAGTATAGAAAAACTAGAGTTCAATGACAGACCCTGCTTATTATTCACAACTGTTGCTGTTAATTCTAAGCAGGGGTAGCACTCAATAAAATGTGTCTAAAAAGAGACTCGTACTAAGGATAAATCAGTCTCCTTAATCCATTGGATGAGTTTTTGACTCATAAAAGCAAGGTTATAAAATCATGAGTCATGGGGAGAAGGGTGTGTAGGGATCATTTTTCACTGTCTCTTCTAGTTCAAGGGTGCATTAAAAGAAGCTAGTGGGAGGCAGGCTCCAAACAGAAGAGATAATGCATGAAATATGAGTAGACTTGGGTAGCTGAGAGCCACAGACTATTCTGGATGCTGTATGTCTTGGTATGGTCTGAAGCAGGGGCAGATGAGTTTGTTAAAGTCCATTAAAGGTTATAAAATAGACAAAAACTTTGATTACCTCAGGAGACTCCTCTGAACTGAAAATAGGTGAAAGCTGGGAAGTGTCATATATGTTAATCCTTTCCAGTCTGTCTTGTGGCTCTAGCTGAAGACAATGTACAGAGCTAGCTGAGCCTCTGTTAGAACATCTGAATTTATAGCACTTTTCTCTTGTTAAAATATTTGCATTTAAAGTATGTCAACAATTGGGGGCATTTAAAGAGGTAGGAGGCCAAGATTTTCTTTCTGTGTCACAGGAACTCAAATTCCTACCTTAAAAACACTGAGGACCTCAGAAAGACTAACAATTTTCAGGCAGCATCCTGTGAAATTTATCTAAGCTTTTGGGATGGCTGTGACCTCTTGTCTAAGGCAGATTATCTGGAGGGTTAAAGTGTGTGTGTGTGTGTGTGTGTGTGTGTGTGTGTATAATATATATGTATACATAGAGATTATTATAGATACATGTATTGCATTTTTTAAGGTGGCTGTGTATATAGACGTAAAACATGAGAGTATGGAGGTTTCTTTCTAGCAGCATCTAGTGATGTTGGTTACATTGTGTGAGGTTCGAGGCAATATAACTATAGAATAACTTCCAAATATTTCTGTCTTAAACTGCTTGCTCTTTTTCAAAAATCTTATGGGTTTTTCTTATCCCTGAAACATCTTTCTGCTCTTTCTGAATTAATTGAGATTAGATAATTGTTGAGGCAGAGAGATTAATTTTCTTAAATATTTGTATGGTGAGCATATCAAAGGCAGTGCTGGATATACCTTGGGAATTATGGTGGCTATACCTTGGGAAATAGTTCTCTTAGGGCTTTGTTCCTCTTGCTCCAAAATAGTTCTTTTCTGTGTTGCGGCACTGAGTCTTGAGACTTTATTTGTTATCTGAGATACTAAAAAGTGACTTTTCTGAAAAAGTTTGTGGCCCATAAAAAGCCCTTACCAGAGTAACTCAGGAGAGCTAGATGTTGCATTATTTTTAAGTGTTTCAGGGAAACAAGGGGGAAGCAAGTTAATACCAAACAGTGGTGTTTCCTTTTGGTTCCAAAGTAGATTTGGCACATCTGGAAGATACTTATCCAGATGCTCATCCATCCTGTTTTATTCCTCTTTCTAATGGATAGCAAGTGTGGAAAGGTCCAAGACTTGCACTTCTCCCAGAGCAAAGATGCCAGCAAGTGCTTCGTCAAAGCTGCTTCTACACAGCCTTCATTAGGCTTGAGGTAAAGGTCCTCACTCTTGGTCAATCTGAGTAGGAAACAGAGAACAAGGCTTTACTTTTTTCCTTTTTAAGCTATTTGGTATTTCAGTGCCAGATGATGACCTGTTTTTGCTCTTGGAAAGGGAGTGGGTTTGATGTCAGCCTAACATCGTTAATCAATTTGGCCTCTATGTCCTTTTTCTGACTTTCTTTCGTACTTTGCAAGAAGCAGTAGTTTGGAAAGATTTGAATCTTCCTCTTCGATAACAAAGCAGACCACGCTATCTTGCAAAAAGTAGCCATACAGGCTTAAATATCAGTTTAAAAACTGTAGAAAGATGTCTTTGGACAGCCAGATAATATCAGTCAGGAAATGGAAAATGTCTCTCTTATGGAACAAACGAAGATTCAGCTGTTTTTAATAGTACAGCATGTTCTGTCTTTCCAGACTTGTTTGATTTAAATTAACAGTAGTTTAACTAGTACTAAATTACACTTAAAAGAAGGAGAATGTTTGGTATGCAGTCAGATGGGAGGGAAGGGAAGGAAATTTCCCCCTTTTCCATTATTTTCAGGGCAAAGAGGCACTTTCTGTGCTCCGACCTAACTGCTGGCTGCAGGTCTCGTGTGATGAAGTAACCGAAACGCCGGCTCCAGCTGCAGGTTTGAGACCCCGGTGCTGTTCAGCACACGGGGTGGTTGCTGCCCCTGCGGATCCTGCGCGACACGAGCATGAGGCTTCGATTGCCCCGCGCACTGCTCCGTTCAGCATCCACTGTTGTGCTGGGGCAGCCACGCGAGGGGAAATGCTGCTCTCCTGGAAGGACGAAGCTGGAACAGCTGGTGTCTGATGAAACCCAGCTCTGCTAAGACTGATAGCCCTGGTCCACCTGGAATTCATGGTCTGTAGCAAAATTTAACATTTTTTTCCCTGCAGCAGCAAAGACCTGCAAGGCTTTTTTTTTTTTTTTTTTTTTTTAAAAAGCAAACTGGGAGCCTTTTAATTGAATTAAATATTAATATGGATAATCCGATCAATAGTGTATTGATTGTTTTAGCCACAATAATGTTTAATTCAATGAATCTGCGGTGCTGAATCTTTCTTCCCGTTACTTCTTTTATGCTGTACAGCCGTGTAATACCCATATGCTCTGCCTTGCTGTGTGCCCTGGGCTTTTCCTAGGACAGCTCAGAGGATGAGAGTAGCAGGAGAGGGCAAAGGAGACAGGCTGTGCTCTGGGTTGAAATCCTTCATGGGCCATCATGTTGACTGCATAAGGCCAGTATTGCCCATATGGCTGATATAATCTAGCTTCAAAACAGCTGCCCTTAGGGGCATGCATATGGCCCCCACGCAAGCAGTATTGGTTCTTAATGTAAATATTGCCCATGACCTCCGCACACTTAGCCCCTGTAGCCTGATGCAATGCCTCATTCCTGCTCTTAGCATTTGAGTCCCAGCAGCTATGTGAAAATGGAAAGATTTTCTGCCCTAAGGCTCTCTAAAGCAGTCATAACAGGCTGCTGAACTGGGGCCAGGTTTCGGTTTTAAACTCATCCAACCTTGACCAATATTATTTGTGGTTGTAGGCAAACGGTTTTTATTAAATTAAAATTCACAGTTTTGCTTAACTGAAAAATTGGGGACAGATGTTCTCCCCAGATCAGTCCACATATACAGCGTAAGGTTTCTGCTGCCTGGTTCTTGGCTTGTTCCACACATGTTGAACAAGGCATGGGGAAAGAAATCCACAAAAGAGCCTGGAATTAATCTGTGGGTTTTTTTTCCCCACTTTTGTTTTTTCCTTTTATGAACTCTTTCAAGACTTTGCAAGGACTATTAGTTTGCGTTTTATTAGCAAAACTGCTTAATGAAATCGACCTTGACGCAATAAGGAGAAACAGGGAAGTCGCACACCGCATTAGAAGGTCCTGCAGTCTGTGCAGCAACAGCAGGGACCTGCGTGGCTTGGGAGCAGGCTGGGATTAGCTAGTTCAGGTCACGCTCACTACAGAGCTGCTCCACCACCCACGGGACACGAGACTTGCCCAGGGGGCTGGGAAGGTGCTTGGACACTTAGTCTAACCCGTGTCCTGGGTCAGGATAGCACAAACTGGGCCCGCAGCAAGGCAGATTGTTAGCATGAGATCCCCGAGGATGCTTCAGGCAGCAGACAGGGGAGGTGCAGGGAGAAAAAGGGCCAGGATTCGATCTGCAAAATGTTCTTGTTGCATTCCACCTACATTTTGCAAATCCAAGGAAAAATCCCATAACATTTCTTTTACTTACTCCATTCAAAGGGCAAGTTCTGTGATATCTGCAGGTCAGAACAAACGCAGTTCTAGTGCAGGCCAGCACAGTAGTACCAGCTTCAGATCCATTGCTGGATTGCAGCCTGCAATACTCTGTCCTGCTTGAGATAGCATTTTCACCATGGATCTGAGCAAGGAAGTGGCGAAGGTGGAACAGAACAGGAGAGAAAAGTCTTCAGAAGACACGAAGGCACAAAGTCATCAGTCACCTCCTCCCTGCATGCAGCATGCTGCCCTCCTGAAGAGTGGTGACAAAAGATGTGTCCCCATGTCTGTGTTCCTGTGCTGGCACCGCTGGGGAGTCCCAGGTCACACTGCAGGTTTCCAAAGTGGCTCCAAGTGAAGCTGGACTGTGAGTGCCTCTGTTTTAGGGAGCTGGCTTTTAGCTGTGGCTGCTGAGGAAGCTAAATTGTAATTTCCTCCTCTGTCCTACAGGGTGATAAATCTTTGTACACTTTAACATATTTGATCGTGGTAGTGAAACATGTCTGGAAAGCAGACTCTAACCAGCCCTTGGGATGTGTTGCCTATTCCCATAGCTCGTTAGTGCACATTACGGTAACTATTGAGACTGCCATTTATGTATTAAGCGATAATATGCATTTCTGCTCTCATTGTTTTTCTTGTGGGGAGGGGAGGGGAAAGGGAAACACTTCTAAGCATTACCCTTTCAAAGCTATGTGTCCAGCAAATGACAAAATCCTCTAATGAAAGAATCTGAGGCAGTTTTCTTGTGCATCCATTAGTCTTTCTCCCTCCCTCCTTCTTTATGTGCTAGTAGAAGGCCACCAATTTCTCCAGACACCGGAGGTCCGGAAAGGGTCTGGAAGTGCTTGGAATTCTCTATGTGCAAAGCTGTGGGACTATTACTCTTGTCCTGTTTAAGCACGATGGATGTTGAGTGACACCTTTCAGCTGTTTTTCCAGCCTCCACAACCTTTTTTTTTTCTTCTTTTTTCTCTTCCCCTCAGAATGACTGAGATTCTGGAGCTCTACTCTTTCCATGGAGTGCACTACTTACTCCTGATCTACCTTGCAAGCGAAGCTGTGCATTCAGCCACACGTCAGCTATAAGCAAGCAAAGGAAAAGTGCTGTCGGGGTAGTTTAGACTGACTACCCCATAGCCAGCTGAGCTAACTTGGAAAGATAGGCTATTTCTGGACCTTTATCAAAAGTTTTTTTTCCCCTCCTTCCCAAAGCCATTATGTCAATTTCTTTCCTGATAATTGGCCCACCCCTAATTATATCCTCTTGTGGTCTTTGGACCAAACGTTAGACAAGGTCCAGGAGCTCCTGTTTCCTGAATCGTCTCGCTGTTACTTGCAGGTGCCGTTTTGTTCACTGGACAGAGGATTCATGTCTGGGTGACTGCAGTAAAATCTGTGGTCTCCGGAGAAAAGCTGTGTTAGTCTCAGCTGAGCACCGGTGTGGGCAGCTCCATCATGAACATCATTGCAGGTTGAGGTCCTACAGCAAGGTCCTTAGGTAAAGTCAGGGGTGCTGCCTACACAAACAAACCTGGGTATGAAAGGGCGGAATCAAGGCCAAAAGGAAAAAAAAAAAAAATCCCCTGAGCCCTTTAATTTCACTTAATTAGGAACCACCCACATCTTTCCATTTTTGATCCATGTCTTTCCATTTCTATTCTAATGATAATTACTGTAGCAGTTTATTAACAAAAAAATCATTTGATAGCTTTCACGTATTCCCATACTTCAAGTATCTAACACCTTATTGATCTGATAGCTTGGCAGTGTTCCTGATTGAGGAGCTTGAGTTGGATATATTTTTTTAAGCACTTTGATCATTTCAAATGCTAAAGATTATTATTATTTTCTGTTTGAAACAGAGATAGATGGCAGATCAATACAGTCTACAGCCTGTTCTTGTGTGTGATCCCTACCCCACCTGTGTTTGGAGGAAGTGGTATCTGCATTTTCTCATAGAAAGACCTTGAAAGACTGTCTTCAGGTTGGATTTTTGCTCCCTGCACTATTACACTGAACATGTGGGATACTGAAAAGGTATGCAGACAGGTAATTTGTCCAAAGGCAATAACAGTATTTGACACTATTGATCATATATTTATTAAGGTTTTCCTATTAGCAGCTGTATGCTTGGCTTTTCATTGGCCCCTAGCTAGATGCTGCTTGGGAAGTGCTTTATAATGGCAATGCACTTTCATGGCAGAGCTCCAAGGTGTTGCAGCACAGAAGGCCCAGGCTCTGCAGGAGCTGCTGGAAGCCTACACAACATGGGATGAGCGAGCCAGCAATGGTCCACAAGTGCAGGCATGGTCCACATGCGGTCCAGAACCTCAGGGCCAGTCTGGTGCTTGTGCTCAGATTTACTGCGTATGCAGGCATGGAGCAGGCTCCCAGGATGGAAAAATACAACGCTGTTTCTGGAAACAGTGTATGACATAAATGCCTTGTGCTCTTTTTGGTTGTTTTCCAGTGAAATGATCCCGATTGTATCAGAGGCCTAAGGGAATTGTATTTGTGCTATTAAAAAGGAGGGAATTCTGCCTAGAAAGATTTCCAGCTAACTTAGTAAGTATCAGAATGCCTTTGGTCACATCATGACCTCGTCTACAACGAATGGGGAGAGGGCAACAAAATGGACGGAAGCAATTTGCTACAAGTTTTCTCATACAGCTTTGGAAAGAATGGAAATGGTTGACCTCTATGAGGAGAACATGCTGCCTGTGTCCTCATGGGGCTTTTTATGCACATGACCCTAATGTGCTTCATAACCTGTTTGCTAATAATTCATATGCGTCTGGAACAGCCCAGTTTGATCATGCAATGCTTAGGTGACCCTAGACCCTATAGGGAATAAGGCACCGGGAGAACTTGAATTACAGGTTAGTCATTTTCCCATCCAATATATCACAGTTTGAAAGCTTTATGACTTCAGAGCTTACTGTATTAATTTTATGCATGAATGCTTTATTTTTGCCATATGAGATATATCACTGGCTTAGTAGAGCAAAATATCATTAGACCTGGAAAGGGATTTGGTCACTTACACTTTGTCACTGAGGATCATTGCACATAGATTATGTAGGGCTGTACAGTGCCATTTCTCATGTGTTTATTAAGCGATTATAAATATCGACCAGCGTGCCTTCAGGGGACACTTGAGATCTGTTATTGTAGCAGCACTGCGTTTGAAAGATGGCTCACCTGCGGGGATGCGTGTGATGGGTTTAGCTGATGAGAAGACAAGAGGTAGCCTCTTCTCCTGGTCAAAGCAGCTCTTCTGTTGGTTTTAGTCCCATCCATTATCGTTGTGTAACTTCTCTTTTATCCTCTTGCCCACACTGTGGCACAGCCCAATGACTAGATCCAAGACCGGAGCCCAAAACACCTGGATGCCAGTCCTGGCTATGGGAGAGTCCTTGAGTAAAACACATCCCACTCCTTGGACTCCTTTGGCTTTATCTATCTCAGTTTTGGATGATAATTTTGAAAACACCATGATCATGACTCTTTAGAATTGCTAAACTCTTCAGCTCTTTATTGTTTCAGCGGTAAAGAATGTTTATATATATATATATATATATATATGAACCTATAAAATACAGCCATTTTCCATACAAGACAGAGCAAAAGAGTTTGTGGCTGTACTGATGGCAAGAAGGCACCTGCCTCCCCTCTGCTTGCACCCATGGTGCCATTTGCTGTTAGCTATGAGCTGCTAAGGTGCCATATTCATTATAGGTTCTGAATCAAAGCCAAGATACTTCCTTATGGCCAAGGGTGCCATAAGGATTGGCTCTGTGTATGTGCTCTGGCCTGAAGGCAGTAGGAGCCTTCACAGGCTCACGCTCAGTCTTACTGTTCGCTTGTAGCTTAGTTGCTGCTGGAGAAAAGCTGTCAGTGAAAAAGGGCATGCGTGATCAGAAAAGGCAGAAATGGGAGGTCATGTGCTACGAGCCCCTGAGCTGACCTTGAAAGAGTCTGGAGACCCTGTGCTGAAGACAGAGTGAGATGAGCTCTACAGTAACGCTTCTCACCGCGGAGATTTTAGTGCGCAGAGAGGTGCAAAAATGACACAGCAAGAAGCTGAAGACTGCAGGAGTCCACTTCCAAGCTCCCAAGCTTCTCTTACTGGGTCTCTACACAGAGACCAAGCAGCAGTCCTTGTTTACAAGCTCTGTTTTTGATTTGCTACCATGACTTCCAGTGAGCTAACTTCTGCTCTCAGGTTTTCAGAAGAGATGTTCCTGCTCAGTTGCCACAGTTGTTTTGATGGATTCTGAGACAAGAACCACTGGGAAAGCCAGTTGCATGACAGTGACTGAAGGCTGGTCCTATTCTGGGAAGAGATCCTTCTTTAGGTCCCTTCTTGTTTGACTGGTTCCTGCTGGATATGTAAAGCACAGCCTGAAAATGTAGCTGTTCTCCATTGCTGTATTCCCCTGTAAAACTCAACAGCACCAGTCTTCCTTTGATAAAGTGATCCAAAGAAGAAAAAAAAATGCTATCTGCCTCTTGAATGTTGCCTCTTGAATTCTGCTTCCATGACTTATTAATGAAAAAGACCGAGATGAGGAAAAAGTAGGTAGGCAACAAAAAGCTACATAAATTGACAAACAGAACTGATAGACGTCTGTAATTCTGTTCTGAGGTTGAACACAGCCTGTACACGGAGAAATGGGGTTAAAATTGCTAGTGAAGAGAAAGCTGAAGGAGGGATTTCCCTCTGTTACAGACTTGCTTGCTTTTATTAGTTCAGTGATGTGCAGTGGGACTATTTCTCTTGGAAATGGCCTTTTGCTTAACATTTCATTTTCCTTTCCAAAGTTAGCTCTTGCTCTCAGTGATATGAAACGCTGCTCCCTACAAATGGCTATCCCTGAACTTTATTAATACCACTTCTTGTTGTAAATGATCTGTTCCAGAACAAGTAATAAAGCTCTTGTTTTGCAGGTTAGTATGCCTGCACCCTTTATCTCAAGGGGTTTCCATAGCCGCAGAGGGTTGAAAAATTTCTTAATAAAAAATAATAATGAATCTTATAATACATTGCATCTATAGTTATATCATTTTTATACTAGCTGCTTCTGTTTAGGAATTTGAGGCTGCACACTAATTTAATATAACTAAATTGGCCCATATTTTGATGTGATCTGTCATACTGATATTGAATTCTCCACCATTGTCACTTTAATATTACACAGTGCATCCCAATAACAGTCTCTGGTGAGCTACCAAGTTCACTTGTGTGGACCTGCCCATTTTCAGGGGCAGAGAGGAAGTACAGATTATCTGGGCTTGGATTAACATACACTCATCATCAAATGAATATGAGAAAAAGCACATTGAGGGTCCTGTTACTCTTGAGGTTGTGTCTTCATGGTAGCAATTGCATCTCAGTCATTTTTTTCCGTTTCTTTCTTGTTTTTGTGTTTTCTGACCCTCTCGATTTCTTTTTCTTGCAGGATCACGCTGCGAGTGCTTTGCAATGGAGCCGGCATCAGCTCCCACGGTGACAGAAAGGCTACGACACCTCAAGGCTTCCCCGGGCCCGGGCTCCAGAGTTGCTGCCTGCTGTCTGCCCTGGCTCATGAATGAAAGTAATTTCTCCTTTTTTTGTGTGTTTCTGTGTGGCGTGGAGGTGGCAAAATGTTTGCTGATGTATTTATTGGTCTTGCCCTGCAGTAGTTCTCGGTGCATATCTGAAGGCATAGCAGCCCAGCCACAAAAAGCATCCTCCAAATGCCAGGCTGGCCAGGGCGCCAAGGGGTTCGACAGTGATACTTTATTTTTCAAGCACATCTCCATTTGTTTCCTTTTAATGCAGTCAGGGAGGGGCAGCTTTTACTAATTGTTTAGATATACAATTAGCCAAAGCACACAGGACGCTGACAGGCGGGAAAGTAACCTTGAATCTAGAGAAAGTTAGGGAAAATTTAAAGCTGTCTGCAGCCGAAATGGGTCCCTGTGCACCCTTTTTGCTCACAGCTTCTATTCGTGCCAATAAAGTACCAGAAAATATGCAATACAGTGGAAAATTGCTTCTATGGGTATCATAGCATCTTGACTTAGAAGTGCTTTAACCTTGGCCTCATGCTTCCTGCGGGGCCTGTTGCCTTTGCTGCCTAAGTACTGACACCAGCGCGGAGCATGCAGAATTCTTCATCCGAGTAAAATTACAACCCCAGACCTTTACCATTCTCTCGATTCCAGCCATGTTCTAGGTGTATTAAATTGAACTTAATGGACTCAAAAATGAGCATTTGGGCACGTATAGGCGTGGATTGTTTGTGAGAGAGTGAGTTCCTCGCATTTTTACGTATTTTCTTCCTCACCTCTGCCCACCTTCCCCTGGAAACGGGCACATTCATCTGTGTGGGTGAAGGGAATGAAGACAGTATTAACACCGCACCACTCCAGTAGCTCTCTGTTTCAAAACATCGAGGAACATTTTTCCTGGGAAGCCCTTTGCCACCCCCTCAAAAACACGATCAGAGACCAGCACCGCCCCCCACCCCCACCCCGAGCTCTTGTTATTTAAAAAAAAAGCACAATAACTAATCCAGGCCAACCACAGGAGCACAGCCGGCCACTGGGAAGTCTAGAAAAACTGTTAGTGCGAGGCAGAGGTTGCATCCGTCAAGCCAGCTAAGTAATGACTGCAGCCAAGATCACTGTTTCCTATTTATTAATCTGGAACGATTTTTATTAACCAAGTGCTTCATGTAAAGGACGTAAGCGACACCTTTCAGCTAACAGGGTTTATTACGGTCTCTTCCGAACCCCTTTGAAGCAGAGAACAGGGCCCTGCAAGGCTGCCCTGGGGCTGCCAAGCTGTGCCCGGCTCCCAGCGCACTTCCCTCTTCAAGGCAGCTGTTGAGCCTCATTCACATGGGTGAAGCAAAGCCTGGAAAGCTCCAATTTTTGCTTTCCAAATTCACATCATTTTCCAAAACTAGGGGGTCATGTGACTTGATGGTTTCTCAAAGCAAGAAGCCAAGCTACCTCTGAAATGCCATGTCAGATAGTCCATAGGGATAGCACTGCGGGAGAGTGGCATGGTGGTTTTGCTTCGAGCTGTTGTGGGTGTCTTTATAAAGAGCATGAAGCATTTTGTGTGTTGTAATGCTCAAAAATACCTTGACTGTGTCCTTTCTCATACCAGATGCCTTATAATCTAAATGAGCATCTTTAATAGTGGCAGTAATTATTACTGAAATTCTGCTCTGTCCCACTGAAACAAGTCTAATAGCTCCTGATCGCTTGCTCTTCCTCCCTCTCCTTGCCAGACCTCCATTGCCTTTCTCCAGAGGAAAGTCGTATGGAAAAGGGGCTGCGCTCCTGGCTGCGTGGATCCCGGGGCACGCAACTCTCCTGAGCACAGCATGGGTCAGGCGGTCAGAATGCAACTCTAGACTTCATTTAGCCTGGATCTTTGAGCACGCAGAGAGGGTCATGCACAGGGCCCAGGCACGTTGCATCAGCCATGGGTCAGAAAAAGTCATTAATGGGGTCAAGCTTTTCCACTTTATGCTTCGTGTTGAGGGAGTAAGAAATGGCATCACATTAAAGTGCAGATGAGGGGTTATCCCCCCATGCACATGAAGAGGGACAGCCTTTCTAGCTCAGGTGCGTTGCTTTTTCTTCCCATCACCCCCTCCCTCTGTTCCCGCCAGTTCTCCAGTTTCTCAGCAGACACGTTTGCCTGGCATTGCTCCCTTCTCGGTTTTGTCCAGGAGACATATGTCCATTTTTTTCCCTTCCTCCTTTTCTGAAAAAAAATCTCTATTTCTGGTGCTGCAGTTGTCACCTATCTGCTCCCTGGCCCACTCTTCTCATGCTCCATTTCAAGAGCCATTGGCTTCTTTTCCTTGGAGGGCTCCAGGCTTGTGTCATGCACTTTCCTCACCTCCCTCATGCTCTTCCACATCCATCCCTCCCTTTGCAACTCATCACCTCCACCTCCTGCTGCTTTCTGCTCTGCCAGGTCCTCTCCTCACCTCTCTGCCCCCTGCTATCTTCCCTCAGCCTTGTCTGCCTTCTCTCCGTGGCCTCCTGCAAAGGCCTCATGTTTTGTCCATTTTACACCTCTTCCTTGACCTGGGACCATTTAGAGCCATCGTGTGGCTGTTGTCTATTTGTTTGTTCCTATCTCGGTCCAATGCCAACCTTGCAGAAGGCCTTAGAAAGGGTTGCATGGGCAGTGGGTTTTGAGATGTGCCTCCTGCTTCCAGGATATCCTGGATCCTGAACCCCAGTGAATGCACGGAGCTGTGAGCACAACTTCTGCTGAGATCAGACATCTCCTCGCGTGTCGCCTCAGGGGGACAGGGAAGGACGGTGCCTGCGGAGGAGGTTGTAATCTCCCATCTAATAACATATGTAGCAGACACCTTTCCCTTGAGACAGCAGCCTCTGGAAGCCCAGGACGAACCTTTCAACAAGATTAAAGAGATGGTATTAATTGCTATCGATCATGGGTCAACAAATTAAATTGCATCTGCAACTGCATCTCTGAAAGGTCTAAATGAGAAGAGTAGTTAATGGGTCTGGCTGGCCCAGCGCTGCAATTAATTAAAGGGAGAAATGAACTAAAAATGCAAAGGAAAAAAAAACAGAGAGAGAGATGGAGCTCAAGTGCAGAGAGCACTCAACATAGCGGCAATGGGGAGGGCTTAAATTACCAGGTGCTTATTGATCTGCAGGGCCAACAGCACCTGGCCATTGCCCCAGCCCTGCTGGGACGGTACTTTCTGCTGGGCCCAGTTATGTGGTGCCTACGTGTATGAGCTGGCTAGAGCTGGGATGCCTCTTCCAGTAGCACTTGGTTACTGTGAACTGAAAAAAAAATATATATATATATATATTTGCATGTATATGCATGTTTAATTTTTAATATTGACCACTGCTAAGACACTCCACTGTCCCTCTTTGCAGCAAAGAAAACTTTCTGTTGCATGAAGTTTTCTCTATGTGAGCGTCCTAGGGAACTGCCTATATGATTAGCTTCTCTTTTTATGTTTTTGGACTCAGGAGTCTGTAAAGATTAAAAAAGCACATTTTTCTGTTGTTTAGCAATCTGCCCCACCATAGACAGAGAGCTAAAATAAAAGGCTTTTCCCATGCCGCGTGGCAACTGCCATTGCAAAGCAGCCTGTTGGAAGCTATGAGTAAGATACTACATGGTGGGACTAAGAGCTCTGCCTTTTGGAAAATAATGAAGTAGCACAGCACAGAAATGTAGATGATGTTTAATTTATCATGAAAAAAATAAGAATATGTAGCACGTATAGTGCTGTACTTGTTCCAGGCACTGTACAAACATTAACTACAGTAATTAAGCTGTAATTAATTAGAGTAACTACTAATCAGTGTAAATAATGATGCAGCTGGAGATACCAAATGGTGCTTGTGAACTGAAAGCAAATTTCCATGTTCGTGAAATGGCATCAAATATAAAATGGCACCAAAACGCGCAAAAAAAAAAAGTCTCAAAGTTGCAGTGGGCAACGCATTGCTTGCTTGTTGGCTAATGATGAAAAGGGCCAAGAAGGGAATCCCAGTTTGGCCCATATTTTGCCACCAAGAAAAGCGGGAGGATGGAAAGGATGCTGGGATGGAGGTGAAATCAGTGCTGCTTCCGCAGGGCTGCTGAGACGTAGCTGATTTACAGCAGTTGAGGGTCTCCCTGCCCAGCTGAGCCTGGTGGGAATCAAGGACTTCTACAGTGATTTCTAGGCACACGGCCAACATCTCCCATCTCGGCTCACGGCCAAAGCGCTCACTAACACCCCAGGAAGTCCATGATGTGGATGTGACAGGGATTAGGACCTTGGGCAGTTGGAAGTTTGGGAGAGTAAAATACACCACAAATATATAATTTTGTTTTTTGCTGGTTCACACACTTTATATTTAACAAAATAGTTTTTTTAATAATATATTCTCTTACACATCAAATATTGTTTCTAGAACCGCCCCCCCCCCTTTTTTTTTACAGTATAGCTTGTTTCTCACTAGTTTCAGGCACACTATTGTTTAAAGATTGGAAACTGGATCGTCACTGACAGGCAACGGCTCTCAGATAAACGTGATGATGACCGATCGAATGTTAAAACTGCAGGAGGCAAAATCGTGGCAGAAGGAAACCTACCGGGTTACCCCACTGCCGTGGAGAATCTGGGAAAACGAAAAATGCAGAAGAAATGAGAATATAAAGGCAACAGTGTGCAAAAATTGAGCCTGCTTTGACAACGGCACGGAATTACTTCGCTGTCGGCCGCTGCTCGGGGAAGTTGCCGCTGTCGCCATTGAGGGTAGGTGTTGGACCGGGGTCTGAGCCGAGGATCCCTGTGGGCCACCCGACGAGAACACCCGGAAGCAGCAACCTAACCACGGGCGGTGGCCCGGAGGGCTCCCGCGGCCGCCCCACAGCGT
>VZSV01000046.1:1086190-1104793 GCA_013398735.1 Nothocercus julius
CAAACAAACCAAAGCACTGCTTGATGCTGAAACTGCAGTGATTATTGAACGAGGCGGGAAGGATGGTTAGGAAAGCCCGTTCAGGCAGTGGTTATTTTTTGGTAAAATGCAGCCATTTGCTGTGTAACGCTCTGCCAAGGGGTGGAAGGGTTTCCACAGCTGCTGCAGGAAGCCGCAGCTCAACGGGAATGTCCCAAACGGGCCATAGGGAGCACCCACTGGTTGCTACTTCTTGCCCAAAGAGATGGACAAACTCACGAGTCTCTGGCATCTTGCAGCATGTCTTGCTATGGAAACAATTTTAACCCCCGTGTTTCCTCTCCGGGCTTTTCTCTTCGGAGGGCCCATCATGTAACCTGTATTTAATGGTATCCGTGGCATTTGCACAATGCCTTCTAACGGCACCGTGCAAAGAATCAGGCTGCTAATAAAAATAAAGTGAGCAGCGGTGTTTTTGCATGTGAATGGCTGCATTTAACTAGCTCACCAAATGGGAAAGGATTGTACTTCCCTGCACTGACAACGCGGGTGCCACTGCAAAATGCATTACCACAATCTGTGCAGGCTTCACATGCGGGCAGGTACCACGTGGTATTATTCCACAGTGACAGGACAGGATGGCTATTTTGCACCGCAAGGTAGCAGCAAGGCACGATGAAAGGCTCGGGCAAACATATGGTAGGTTTATGTGGTTCTCCTCCCGTCACATCCCCCTCCACATCTGCAGAGCGACTCTCACTGCTCATCTGTCTAAGTTACTTCTTGCTAAGGGAAAGTTGCTATTCACCACTGCTGGTTTCTCTCTGGTTCTGTATCTGGGCAGCCCACGAGCCGGAGACGGGCCCGTCACACCGTCCCCATGCAGCTCTTGCCCTGGTCTACGCGCACGGACGGACAGACAGGCAAGCCGAGGCACCACAAAAACGAGCTCCCGCAACGCTGAGCATTTTCATGCTCTTTAGTGAGTATTGCCTGCCTTGTTTTGCTCTCATTCCTTTTTTTATTCCCCCTAAAGGGAATAAAAAGGGGAATTTTTTTTCTTAAAACTGGAAAGGCGGTTTAGACCCTAGAATGGCTACTGAGCGGAGACAAGCTAATGATTTTACAAAATGCTTAAAGAAAATGCTTTGCTTTAAAAGATTGATGTTTCCTATTGTATTTTTTAAATGCCAATTAATTACTTAATTCATTAGCAATGTAACACAAGAACAGTCTTTGAAAATCCTGCACTTTGTGTGGATGCCTTTAATTATGGATAATTAAATACCACGGAAGGACCTGATTATACCTCTGAGCATTTTCTAATCTAGAAAACAAAATGCGCTCTTGTACTCTCAAATGCATGCAACAAAAGCTGAACCCAAAAACTACACACAGTTAAGCAAGACAAAACACGTGCAATCGAGAAATCCAGACCAGTGCAAGACCCAACAACTAAATCAGGGCAGAAGGTCCTGGGGAAGCCTCAGCAATCAGAGCTGACCTTGACACCTGAGAACTTGCCAGCACCATAAGTTACTTTTTGCTTTCTTTTTATGCTTTTATTTGGTTATTTATTTGTAACTCCTTCTCTTAATTCCTTTGCAGGTGTCTCCAATGGGCTCAGGAGGTGCAGCACACAAGATCTGCACCTGCCAACATGTCCATGTCTGCCCTCTTCCTCCCCAAGATCCCACACTCAAGCCCCCAAACCAAAGGAAAACTAAAGACACGTGTTTGTGAACCTGATGCTCATGCACAGCTTTTCCTGGACCGTGGCGTAGCTGGACAGCGGTGAGTATGGCATGAGCCCATGGAGAAAGACAAAGCATTCCCTATGCGACATTAAAAAGGTACAGTGTCTGCAGGCACCTCTATACTGACCATGCTGTGGTGGCTATGGGAAGCTCCAACCCTAATTAATAAGCTTATTTTGGGCATTTATTTTTTAGCGCTACCAGGATGGTGCAAAGTGGAAGGCGAGCACTTCGCCCCCACCCCACAGGGGCGATCTGCCTGCCAACACCTAGAACAACAGGGACCCACGAGGCTTGGTTACTGGCCCTGGCCATTTTTGCTTGTAACAAGTTCATTACCAAGCTATTATGAAAAATTCAGACCGAGCCAAATCCGCAGTTGCTGAAAGCCCTGTGTTTCCACCAAAGCAACGAAGCCCGGCCAATTTACAGCAGTCTTCAAAACCAGCTCGCAGTGGGAGCTCTCTAGGGAAGCGAGAGGATCAACACAGCTGAGAAAAGATGCGGTTTCTGTGCAAAACACAGTGAATAAATCTAATTATTACTATTACGGACAGGTTTCCATTTTTAATCACAGTTTTCCAAGTCCTTAATAATTACCGCTTGACGTTCCCTATAATGCATTTCATTTTTGCATGACACAGCTTGAAAAGTAACCAAAAATTATCTCTCACAGCTTCCCTTATAGCACCGTGAGGGTACGAGAGCCTCGTGCAACTCAACCGCGGCATGTCAAATAGCAGCAAGCTCAATTTCCTTCATTAATACATGGCCCCAGCTGGCCTGACGCGTGACCCAGCAAGCGGGTTGGATCGCGGTGCTGTCCGGGAGCTGCCGGTGCCTGTCAGGAGACAAGGAATGACGCAGCCCGAGGCAAAGCAGACCCGGTGCTGGTGAATAATCTGTGGGCCCGAGGAGCCCTCGGACGTCACAGGTGCCAGCCGTGACTCAGACATCCCCACAGGAGGCTCTTCCAGCTGGCACAGCCTTCACTCCATTATTTCCAATACCTCTAAATCAAAGCCTTTGGCTTTTAAAGAAGAAAATCTAATTAAAAGTGTAGGTGCAAACAGCAACATCTATGGGCCCGGGCCTGCAAGGAGTGGAGAAATTCCCGAGAGGGGCTGGGTGCACCCAGGTGAGTTGAAGGTGCTGCCTTCAACTGTCTCCAGAAAACGACAATTTTAACCCCATCCTGAGTCTCATTGCTTAGCAAGGCAAGGGGGAGAGCTGAGAGGAAGGGAAGTTTCCCATCGCAAATGGAGATTTCTGCCCTGCCTTCTCCCCTTCGACTGGGGCTTAGAGGTCATGGCTGCAAACCCTCACATTTTAAAACAAACGAGAGCAGTTTGCCTGAATCAGGGCGGGGGGGGGGGGACAATATCCTCTTTTTTGTCTTTTTTATTTGAAATGTTCTAAATCGTAAGGTAAAGATTCATGTGTAAAGTCTTGTGTAAAACCCTCCCCATTTGAATCAGTTCTTTTCAAAAGCACAAAACTGGGGTATCTGATAGCTCCAAACTTTTTTTTTTTTTTTTTTCCCCTCACGTCTTTTTAAATGTAAAAACAGTATGTTTTCTATAATGGCCCTTATTCCCCGGGGATATTTCAGTGAGTTAGCATTTTCTGACCCAACTTCTTCTATTCCAGTCTTCTTCGAATAATCTCAACCAGCCATAGTTAAAAAGCCTGAGCCTTGGACAGGTCAGCGCTCTTGTTCTGATCCTCACAAGCCACCTCTCTCAGTAGATCAGTGTGCAGGTCACAGGTACTTTCTATTTTTTGCACATCCTCTCCTGTTCTCTTCACTCTATGGAGCCCAAACTTTTCTACCACCACAAAACATTTCTAACTGGGGCTAAAATGTGGTTTGCTGTAGGTGAAGTGAGTTAGAGCAGCTTCAGTTGGTTGTGAGATGCTCTGCTCCCTATCTTTTTTCTTTTTTTTTTTTTTTCCTTCAAAGTACTAATTTGTGGTATTTCTGATTTTCAGAAATGGGCAAAGTGGAAAATGTGCTTCCTAGAGTTTACGGGAAGAGTACAGACCTGGGGACCCCCCAATACAGCAGAAATACAGTACTTTTCATGCAGGTTGGACTGCATGTGATGAGAACATAAGAGCATGGGAATCTCTAAGGGAAGTTCTGTTATTTTCTGTATTCCCAGGAGATGAAATGCAACTTGCATTTGACATCTTTTGTCAAGGATAAGGTTAAATCATACCTTCGTGTACTTCACACATTTCCTGAACTTGTGCATCATGAACAGGGCACCTCCACTGGAACTGTATTTGTTAGAGAGACCTGACAGTCTTTGGTGTCTTCCCTGCTGTTTTGAGGACTTCAGTCTCATTTCATGAGTTTCTGTCGTGAGCAAATTCTGATTTTTATGGGTTTCCCTTGAAGTTTCAAAGCCCTGTGTGCAGGCAGACACGACAAGGAAATAGGGGGGCTACCCACTTCCACCGAGCAGAACAGATCAGCAGTACCTCTTCAATGTATGAATAACACTCCATCCCCCTCACCTGGACATGCACTGAAACAAATAGTGGGTTCCTCTTGCAAGCTGCTTTGTGCCAAGTTATTTTCCTTCTCCCTGGGAGAGTCACTCTGTCAGCAAATCAGGGGTAGAGGTGAAGAAAAATGCACCTTAAAAATATTTCCTTGTCTCTCCAGCCAAACTGACGGGCGAGTCTGCAAACTTAACAGGCTAGTATGATGTGCAAATATACAGTAATACCCAGCATGAGATTGCTGCAATGATTTCACTTGTAGAGGTGTAGAAGAGACAGAAATGACGGACCCTACCAAAGGAGCAGAGAGGATGGAGGGCTTAAAAACAGCAGGAGAGAAAGGAAGCAGGAGGAGAAAACTTCTAAGTGCCTTTTTTAATTCTAAGTTTTCTAAGACTTGCTTAGCTCTAATCTTTAATTCATACTTTCATTACAGTGTCTTTGTGAAGTCTGCATTTAATGTAAAAAGAGCAGCTCAAACATCAATTATGTGACATATCAACCCCTCGTTACAGGTCCTCTACTCTACATATATGTAGGCTCCAATAAAAGAAGCATTAAACATTCATTAAATTAGAAACACATGAAGACAGTGCCTGCCACTCTTCTCACACAGATATGCCTAATAATCCCAACCTTCCCGAGCAGCAAAAGCAAACCCAGCTCTAATCCTTTTAGAAAGCCTGACCATGCAAAACCCCGCAGCTTCGTGCAAACTGCCTGTGCGTCACCCGGAGATGCTGGCTCTTGCCGGCCAGATCCTCAGCTGGAGTAAATCAGAGTAAAGCAATGTTGTCAGCACTGCACCACGGGACACCGGCTCAGGATTTGGCTCCAGGCCTCTCTTGCAGCAAAATGGTTTACAGTAACATAATTGGATAAAAATGTCACTTGCACTCTTCTAAATTATACCAAGAATCTGATTAGCTGGGGAATAAGTAGCAGCACGCCTGTTTTAATTTCAGTACTGCCTGCCCTGCACATGTTCTGCAGAAGAAACCCTGTTTCACAGCCTGAATCTGGGATCTTTTTCCCTTCAAGCCCCAAACCCACTCTGTCTTCTATGAAATGCTGCCGTGACCGCGGTGGCGTTTGAACCACCTCTGTCACAATTTGTGCACACTGATTTCTGCACCATTTTCCCTGGTGCAGAATCACGGGTGAGCAGATGCTCCTTCATGAACATCTCTGAGTTTGAGGAACAACGCAGACCACAGAATGTGTTTCCCACATCCCTGTGAGCTGTGTCCCCTTAACGACAGCTTTGGAGCAGGTCCCGTCCAGCAAATGACTCCTCACAAGGCTCCTTAATCCCCTTCTCTGTGGCGCCATCGGTCATTTTGGGCTCTCCTGGCCAAGTACAGCAGGGGTAGAAGCGTGGACATGCAGTTAGGACCTTGCGTACAAATTCAGGAGAGTGGAGTTCAGTCCCTTCCTGGCCTTAGACTGTCTGGCAGAGTCTTCTCCTGTTATATGTGGATTAACTTTTCCCCGCTTGGTGGGCACGTGGTGTGGGAAGCACCCAACTGCTTGGGGAGCGCCGAGCTGAGCTGGAAGCCCACGGCCGCCGGCCCTGCCACGACAGCGCTTCCCAAATTGTTTTTTTCCCTGTAGGATCCCTGTTGCTCTTACGCTCCGTGGTCCGGCAGCCCCCACTTGGTGCGAGCACTGAGCTGTGTGATAGAGTTAATCACATTAAGTGCGGCTCAGCTCATGCCCTTCTTGTCTCCAAATAGAGGCTTTTCCTCTCCATCTCTTCTTTCAGTCTCTCCTTCTTCTAAGCTTCAGGAGACGGTAAATTCAACCCCTTAATATTATCCAGCATAAGGATGGCTAATTTTGGAAGGCTTCATTTCCATACACCTTCCAAAGCCTTTCACCATTAGTAGGTGGCTCTTCCAGATGCCATGTCCCCAGGGAGGAGGTCATGATCTTATCAGCAAAGTATTTGTGCACATGGATAATCCAGCTTCCAAAAGCAGAGGCAGGGCTAGCTCTTTCAAGCTACTCACCCACCTACCTTTCATCAGTGAATTCGGCATGTCCGGGCCTTTGATCACCTGGCCCAAAGCTGTGGAGGTCAACAAGCTCCACTGAAAATCAATTACAGTGAAATTACTTCCTTTTAAAATAGTAAAGCATGGACTGATGTATCTTGCTACTTCAGTGGCTGCCTGGCCCAAATGTACCATCTTGTCTTCAGTCTTGATCTTTTACGAGCTTTCAAATAAATCCTTGTTTTCCTCCACTGATAATCAAACCATTCCTTTAACTGAGCTAGCGGGGAACCACCGTTTACATTCTTGCTGGTAAAGATGAAAGAACATCAGCCAACAAACAAACAAGAAACCCCATCCTTTTTAATCATTTTCTGAAATTTTCCTTGGCGCGCAACCTTCTAAAACCATTGATTTTTCCTAGGAACGAAGCCTCTGGTGTACCAGGCTCTGCCACGGCAGTGATCACGACTGCTTCTACAAACACTTCAAAAATGGAACCAGGCTCCTGAGCCGGGATGACGGTGCAAGAACGGCCGGCGAGGGCTGGGCCAGCCCTGCCAGGAGGCAAGCAGGTCCTCCCCGCTTTGCCCAGCTTGCCATCCGAGCAGCGCGAGGTGGCCGAGCACACGAGAAGCCGCGGCGTGGGCAGCAAAGCTTCCTGAGACGGGCATCACGGCTGGGCCACGTCGTCAGCTTCGGGAGACGTTCGTGGCCTCCAGCAACGTCCGGCGCGGGGCACGCGTCGTCTTCTTGGCTGGTCACAAACAACTTGCATCTGCACAATCAATCAGCAAATTGCATAGACTTTGACTGAAGGGGTTTTTACTGCAATCTTAAAATCTGGCCATTTCAGGACTTCCTGAAATAAATTAGAAGAGGATTTTATTTAGTTTTTTTCCTAAAGGAATTTCCCCATGGCTCCAAACCACTGTTTTCCATAACGTAAATGAAATTGAAGTCTTCTCTTGTCCTCTTGCCACATTTTCTTTGTCATCTTTATCCCGCCACAAGTTGTATATAACCAAATGGCAGACAAAACATCTTGTCCCCAAAACTCGCCTTTTTTTTTCTCCAACTTTTTTTTTTTTTTTTTCCATCGCTTATTGATTATTTTGTGACCAATCACATTAGAAGCAGATGCTTTCCAAAACAGTGACCAGGAGATTCAGTAATCAAAATCTTGCAGATAAATACACGCTACATTTATGCAATTAAGTACAGGTAACAATATCCAGGGACTGGATTATTTGATATTAAGAATTTGGCACATTTCAAGATGTGAAGTAATTTGGAACAACAGACACCACATGGAAATGTTCTGTTTGTCAATAGTGGTTAACAACAACTACTGCTTACAGGGTTAATCCACTGTCTTCACCTAACATACAATAATTTATGTTTATATGGAGCCTTTTGTCCCCCTAAAATGCCCAAGGGTTCTGCAAACGAAGCACATTACATTGACCCCGAGCACGGTACCTGGGCACTGGCTTGGTCTTACTGAGTCAGGGAGAAGAGCTCTGTTCACTGACTGAATGAGCAAAATCACCTTCCTGGCGCCTACATTTTCCTCTGAGGTCTGCCCACCCAAGTAATAACCAGTATTAACCTTGATTAACCTATGGAAGGAAATGAGATCAAATGGCTCAAGGAGTTAGCAATGTAGGCAGTTAATTAACCTGTTCTTACAAGTAGAGAACGAGGGTCAAATGTAAATTGGGAATCAGAAGAAACTTTGAGACTGTGAACTGCTCTGTGGTGGCTTTTTGTGGAGGTCTTGAGACCCATCATGACCTAAGAGACCTGCCGGGGTGCTCAGGAAGAGTCCTGGAGCTGGATGATGAGAGGAGGTGGTGAAATGAACGGGTGTGAAGGGTCGGATTCATCCTCACCGACGCGCCGAGCCCGTCCTCACAAGCCCTGAGGGGGCCCCACCACCTCCCGAGGGTCTGGAAGGAAAGCACCAGACCAGGAAGCCTTCTCCAGCCTCCTGGCATATGGCCACCCACCACGAGCAGAACGGTGAGCGCAGGGGATGCTTCAAGGTGCATCGGAGCCTCGCCTGGTGGCTCCCTGTCCACCCTTACACGGGTTGTCCATCACACACGTTCCTCCCACAGGCCACCACTAGTTCCCCTGCTCCTCCACGCCAGAGCTTACCCAAAGCTACATGGAGCCAGACTGGACAACTCTGCAGCTGGTGGGGGCTTCAAAAAGATCTCGAGCTTCAAAAAAGATGTTTCCCTAGCGTGGTATGAGCAGCTTGCTAGGAAAAAACAGCCTCGGAAGCCTCAACCTTGGGTTGCTGTTGCCCATAGCTGCATGCAAAATTCACCCAGGAACAAAGGCGAAACTTGTTTATTTGTTCACGGAAAGGCCCCCCACAGCTTCTACAGGCTTTGGAAATCCTGTGGGATTTTCTGGGCAAAACAAACCCTGCTACAGGAGGCACAGTGCAGGGTGCAGCATGCCTATTTCAAATTAACTCAGACCAAAAAATAATGAGCAGCAAGTTTATATTCTCAGTAAATTAAGAGAAACGCTTAGATAAAATGTAGCTTGATATGCATGGAAATAAATTATTATTTACTTTCTTTTGTGCTCATGCCCTCAAAGATGAAGTTATTGGTATGAAATTATTAATATTTATAGCATATTAGAATAAATACCCATAGCAGCTATGCCTGAAAACATCCTATTTCATCAGGGTAAAATCTGTTGAAGGTCAAGGGCTTTTTTTGGCTTGTGTGTGGTGGGCAGGATCAGACCCTTCATTCTGAAATCTGTATCAACTGTGATAATTTAAAACTCTAATTAAAGTCTCAGTGACAGCTTATCTATGAAACGTCCTTCTGTCGCCCAGTATTTCATCATGAATGTGTCCAGAAGCCCAAGCTAAAGTGAGTAACACACGTGCCAGGAAGTATTTCACTGCGGACACGTAAGCTTTTATCTGTCTTGCTGTGTAACTAATTCTTTTGTTGAGGGTTGGTGGCATCAAAAATTAAATTAAAAGCAACGCCAGACCCCCGAACAAAAATTTATAATGCTTATTTGGTTCATCCCTCAAGAAAATGAAAATGCCAAGGCAAAGTCTAATATTTTAGCAATTGCGCTAATGTATGTGTAAATGGGCGAAGTGCCTTTGAAATGCTCTGAGAAGAATTTCACACTTCAGAGAGGGGGAAAAGTTAACAATTCTATTGTGCCACTTATTGGATTTTTAAAATTAATTTCTCTGACACAGCTGTGCCACAAAATCTCCCGCGATGATGAGTTTTTGCTAATGTTGAGATTATTTTTGGAAACAATTCTGAAGGAGCACTTTGTAAAATCCGAGCCTCGGCTTGCCTTTGCAAAATCCCGAGCGGGAGCTGCGGGTTGCCCTTTGCTTGCCTTCCCTCACCTCTTGCCTTCCCCCAAGCAGTGGAGATTTGTTTAATTTAAAATTGCATCTGGCTGCTTCTTCCATGGAGCGTCGAAATGGGAGCAGACGCCGCGGCGCCACGTAGCTCTGTGAAGCTGAGCCCTGCAGAGCAGCGGGCGAAGATCAGAACAGGGCGCGCGAGGAAGGAGCGCGCGAGGAAGGAGCGCCCGAGGACTGCCGAACGTCTCGGCCCAGAAAGGGCCGTGCGTGGAGCTGGCTCCAAACAAACCGCTCTGGGCATGGGGAAACGCAGTGAGTTTTTGCCCTCTGCACACACCATTTTCCGCTCTCTGTAGACATCAGCAAAGGCGAGGAACTCATTCGATCTGGACAACAGGTCAGACCTGACTAAAAGACTCGGGGATGCCCCCTCCATCCTTTCCAGACCTCACCAAAGGGCTGAAGGAGCCTTCAAGAGCTGGGTGTGAGACGACCTTTAACATCCCCACGTCCCGAAATACCACGACTTGGGCCCTCGCTCCCTCGGGAAGCGACGCAGAGCCTGTCACCACTGCGAGACGCCTTGGGGTGCGCCGAGCAGCGAGACATGGCTCACGAAACACGGCTCCGACAAGGGGACCGGCGTATTTCAGCGTGCGGTACCACGCACGACGTTGTCTCCGTCGGCACGACGTTGTCTCCGTCGGCGCAGGGCTCACGCTGGCCGGCATTAAGTCCGTAGCTCCAGGGCGGCCATGGCAGCGGCGCGCAGTCTTCAGACGTGAGCAGAGGTTCAGAAACCCAGAGTTAAAGGGGAGGCGAGAAGACTCAGGGAGGTAAAGGCAGCACCACTCAAGCGGGTCTAGCCCTGCACGGAGCAGGACTGGGGCCTCTGGGGGCAGTTTTGCCGGGCAAGGCTTCACGGCGCTGGCTTTGGCGTGAAGCAGAGTGGGTAGATGTTCTCCCGGAGCCGCGCAGAAGCCCAGGGGCAGGAGGGACAGCACGGACCGTGGCAGTCATCGGCTTGATTTTAACAATAACAGGCACATTTTAGATCACTCAGAGGACAGAGTTAACATTAGCTGACACACTTTTGTCTGAGGAAGTCACAATGACTAGGAATAACAACTTGGGGCCATAATTTTGTGGTCTGTCACTACCAGGAAGCATAAAATCCAGTGACCTTTCTTCTCTGAAACAGAAATGCTGCACAGCACCTGGAGCCATCACCCTTAAAATTTACTCTGACAAATTGGATCATGGGATGTAACGGAAAAAAAAATACTCTCTCCCTCCCCTACCCCCAAATTCCAGCCTCCCAGTGAACTCTGCCTACTCTACACATAATGAGGTATCACTTGCCTGGCGGAACAAGGAGCCCAAGCTACACTGTGTTTAGGAAAGCACAAGATAACAATCCCGTTTCTCTTGACAATAAGGAATAAATCTCCAAAGCCACTTGTCCAGACTCTTCTTAAATGATGGTAGAGGATGAGAATTGATATTGGCTTTTTATGAATCTTCAGGTCAGGTATGTTAGAATCAACAGATTTTTGCATTAACCTCACTGCTTCATAGCACTTTTGCCCTTGGCAAGGCATAATTAAGGAAGGCATAGAAATCTATCTGAATGCATCGAGAGGAAATTATTCTCCACTTAATGGCAGCAACAACTAAGCGAGCAGGCAAGCTACCCTGCTAGCAAAGCACTGCAATTGATGCAAGGCCCTGTTTCAAACCAAAACAACCACGTTCTTCACCATTTTCCTCATTTTTAGACTTTTCAAAGGAGGATTTGCACTGCATGTTGCCCTGAGGAGTAACACTGTTTTATTCCACAGCTGTATCCCTAGAGCTCTTCTGGCTACCAGTCCAAAGTGCTGACCACACGGGTCGAGACTAAGCTAAAGCTTTTCATCACACCAAGACTTTGCACTGCAACTGCCTGCACTGCTTGGCAGAAGGCAACAGCTACTGCATGAAAGGGGAGAAAAACACAAACCGACCAACCCAAAAAACAAAACAAACAAAAAAACCCCAACAAATTCAGGAAAAAAAGGAGAATTTGCCCAGCAAAGCAGGCCTGCCAGGCTCTGTTATCTTCAGGATTTGTGAAACGGCTCTTTAACTGACTGGAGAACCAAAAGATACAATTGTGATCTCCAGACGAGCAGACAGGTTAAAGCACTGGGTTCCTCATTCATCAGGATGTGTCTGAGAGCCTTGCAGAGGAGCGAGATGCAGCAAAGCCTTACACCCGCTTGCCTGCACGAAGCTGCCGACGGGCAGAAGGCAGCGAGCGGGGTGCCCGGGGCAGAGCCGTGCCCAAGAGGAACAGCCGCGCTCGCTCCTCGGGCTCCCTGCGCCAGCCGAGGCTGCTCCGGCACCTCCAGCCGATCTCGGCGCTCACCTGTTTCTATCACTTCGGTGCCTTTTCCCTGAGTGTTTTATTTGTGAAGGCTAAAGCCAAGATCGCAAGCCCTGGCCCGATCCTGGCCAGCTGGCCCCAGCTGGAGGCCCCTGTCCAGCTGGAGGTCACCGTGCGTCCCCACGGCAGTCCCAGGACACGGAGCCCACGGCGGCGCTCCGTGCAGCCACGCAGCGCTCCTCCCGCACCACCTCTCGCCTCCGTCCCGCCACACGCAAGGTACGCCGATCAAACCAAGCACCACGCATGCAAAAGGAAAGCAAAGGCCAACACGCACGGGCCGTGCCGTCCTGCTCCACACGAGCCGACGGGAGGGACACGGGGACGGCGGGCGCTGCGGCTGCCGCCTGGCCGGGCGCCTCGCTGCGTCCCGCGCGGAGCAGAGAGGGAACGTGGCAGCTCAGAGGGTGATATGCAGAGATGGCACGCGGAGCGGGATAAAATGCCTTTTCTTGGAAGTTCAACCAAAAAGAAACCACCTCATGAGATGTCCTATGAACATTTTTCTGCTTCTCAATGGAAACATAAAAACCTTAGAAGTATTTTTGATTAAAAAACAGAGCTTAAAATAAACCTCTGCTTTTCAAGTAACATTTTTGCTGTAATTATACAGACTTGAGAAATTTGCCAGTTCTTTTGGTGAAAACATTTTGGATTTAAAATTGTTTGCTTTTTCTGTTTTAACGAGCAGAAAATGTGCAGAAAATGTTATTCCTCTGTAAACATTTTCATTTTGGATCCAGAAGCAACCATTACTCTCTTATCCAGCAGCAGTGATGTATGT
The DNA here is from genome assembly GCA_013398735.1 of Nothocercus julius. Lineage (NCBI taxonomy): Eukaryota > Metazoa > Chordata > Aves > Tinamiformes > Tinamidae > Nothocercus > Nothocercus julius. Next base: position 1,099,017 of record VZSV01000046.1, read on the forward strand.
AAGAGGACACACACATGGGTAGGGCAGCCTAAACATGAGAAGATGAGTCTGGGCAGGCATTTCTTATATGCCAAGAAAGCTGTGAAGAGGTTTACAAGAACCTCGCCCAACTCTTAATTTGTCTTAATTTGTCTTCAGACCTACATTAAGAGGAAGGTGTGCTTTTCCAGAGAAATGTGCTTTGGGGCTGCAGTACAATTTGAACCACTGAGACTTTTGGGGCAATAGATTTATTTTCCAAAGGAATTCCTAAATCTGACTCCAATCCATGAACTGGTTTCAGCAGGACAGCAAGAGCCAACGCTACACACATTGACTCCAGCATGTAACTTACAGTGCTATGGGCTTGGCCAGCTTCTTAGTGGCCTCAGTGGGGGCTCTGCTGTTGATTTTTGAAGAGTTGTCCAGTGACCTTTCATAGAGAATCACAGAATCATAATGGTTGGAAAAGACCTTTAAGATCCTCAGTCCAACCGTAAACTCATCACCACCATGCCTACTAAACCATGTCCCTAAGCACCTCATATATAACCATCACAATTTAGGGACAAAGACTTCTGTTTTATTATATGCCTGATTTCATGTGACACTACTTACGGGAACCAAGCAAGGACATGAAAGGACCATCATCGGTGTCAGGACCCGCTCCTACAAGCCCTGACTCAAGTTAGTAATCCCATCAACTCCAAAAAGAGGACACAAGCCAGGAAGGGCAGCCTCAATTTTGACGGTTGCCAGCTTGCAACCAAAGCCCACACGCAAAGAGAAGGAACAGCCCCAAAGCCAGTCCATGCCAAGAAAAGCAAATTTCCTGGCGATTCATGGGTAACAACATTTCAGTAAAATGTTTCCTTTACATCCCTTTGTTAAAGCCAATACAGTACTTTCTTACCATTTTTGCAGACAGGACAACACTGTTCTGGTTCATAGACTGGGTTGACACATTCGGGAACTGCGCAGTCTGCTACAACACAGTGAACTTCATTGCTGGGCTCACAGCGACACCATTCGCATGGCGAGGGCTAGGAACAAATCTAAAATTAGCCCATTTCCTCCCGTAGCTCGCAAGTTTGCAACATTTCTATCTTGCCATAAGATAAACACATGAGCGTTTAATACCTCTTGACTGCATTCATTCATCATGGGCAATACAAATTAACCTATAGGACAACATAGCAACATCCCAAACAGGCAACCAGAACATTAGACAAACCAGTGATCATGATATTTGTTTTCCCAGAGCAGGTGTGGGGGGTTTTTTTTAGGTCTTGTCAGATGTTAGCTCCTTTGAGTAGAAAGACTGAGCTGAGCTGCTACGGCTTAAACAGGCCTCGAGTTGACATGGTGGCAACTGTGCAGCAGATCCTTCACCTCCACCCATCTCTTGCAAGCTCACACACTTGGCCAGGAGCAGAGCTGAATTCCTGGGAGATTGAAAGGGACAGACAGCGAAGGACAGAGTGATTTTCCAACATTCACTCATATCACATGTAGCCTGCCAGGGGCAGGGAATCCATGACTGTTGGGAAGGTGCCACCAGTCTCTCGGAGGGGTTGCTTGGAGGGGCCGCCAAAGAGCTGCAACACTTTTCAGATAGCAGTGCTGTTCCTGGAGGGACAGCAACATTTTACTCTGCATTTGGGCAGCACTCGCATTAGGGGGCCAGTAAGCACCTCCCTTATATAACCCTTAGATCTGCCCATGACCCCCCTCCTGGCGGTCTGGGAGCAAGTGCCTCACACCGAACGTGTGAATAATCAAGGATATGAAAAATTCCGCTGAAAGCAGGGAGTTTGGGCTTAAAGTACCCAGAGGAACAGTTGCACATCAGGTCTGCCAATTTAAACGGGAGTCTCTACCTACCTGTAAATGGTAGAGAGTTCTCTCTGTTTTGCTTTCTAAGAAGCTGTGGAAATCTGCTAACAAGTAGAGAGGTCAGTGTCTTAAGGTCCCCAATATCCTCAAAGGTGTGTGAGTGTGATGACAGGATGGCAACAGAGCAAAGAAATGGCAAAAAAAAAAAAAAAAAGAGAGAGACTCTGAAAGGAAAGCAACTTCCTTTCAGTACCTGTTGGTTTGATGCATAACCCTACCCTCAATTCCTCTGCAACAGCAGCTCCCATCACTAGCATGTGAACCAACAGCAGGTGGGTACTGCGGTGAATTCTGCTTTCCTTTGTACCAGAAATCTGCAGCAATGGGAATTCCCCCATAGTCCAAAAAAAAAATGAAATGCAAATGAAAGGAAGACTTGTCCCCTTGTGTTTCAGACCTCAGTGATGCTGTTCACTTCTGTGAGGCAGACACAACGCTCCGAGCCCTGTTTTTGGCTGGTAAAAAGCTTTTTGGTTCACCTCTAAGCTGCTCCATATGTCTCAAGTCAAATAATTTATTCCCTGGAAATTCATTTCTACCTTAAAATGCACTAATTAAAGCTTCCCTTACTTTGTCTCAGCGTCTGCAGTCTATAATTCCCATCACCTCTCATTTGCTCACAGCTTTGGCAATTTAGATAAAATCAGCACTCCTTGAGCAAGGAAAAAAAGTCTGTGGAGGTGGAATCCCTCTCCCTAATTATCTTTCCTCGTTCAATCCTGCTTTGATTTCTGTCTGAGCACCCGGAGTCTAAATTCATTTGACTGACATTTCTTATTCAAGGCTACTTAATAAGAAGAAACAATACAGAAGAAAATAGACAGAGCTATTTGCCAAGGGATCAATAAGAAAATTGCTCCTTTGTTTTTCCTCATTTCAATCGCTAATTATACGGAATGGTAGAACTAGATCCTATGATAGGTGGCGGATTCACTGACACATCCTTCAGGACTTTCCTGCCTCCGCTGCTCCCTGGGCTGCGGCGCTAAGGAGGGTTTCCAGCACAGCAGCCCAAGCTACTGCCTGGAGAACGTCAGCAGCTACAGGAGACGCCCCCGAACCACCGTGCGAGTAAATGAGACATGACATACACATCTTCTGCTTTTGTGTTGTTAGCGTAGCGCTGACAATAACACCGTAACAAACCGTGATGCTGCCTGACACGGAGAGCAGCTCTCCAGGAGGGAGGCACCGCGCGCAGTTCCGAGAAGGAAAGCGTGCGCCAGCTGCGCGGCCAACGAGCAGAGGGAAAGGCTGCTCGGGCACTGGCCAAGGGCCTTTTCTCAGCCTCCCCACCACAGGGAGAGCAAACTGCACCGCCTTGCCCCTCGGAACTCCGTTTACCCAACTGTTTCGTTCATTTGCCCGTGCCTCCTCCTGCCCTCCATCCCAACGAGTGACGCCGCCTTCTTGGCCACTCATCTTAGGAATGTCGCAGCACCTTCTCCTGGCGGATGTGCTTTGGAGGATGCTGCGCAAACCCCTGACCCTTCCAGGACTTTGCCCTGAGAGTGCTGCTTTACACTGCCGTCCGCGGGCTCTGCAGCCCAGCTGTGAATCTCTCCTGGAGCTTTCCTTCTTGTGGGATGACGACGGATGTTGGCCAATAAGATCCACCTTCCCACCGTCCTTCCACCTACCCCATTTGTTCTCAGTTTTCTCCAGATCACAGCAGTCACCCTTCAGCGGTCAGCAGTGCTCCCGCATTCACGCGTTGCTGCTGTGTTTGATTTTCATCCAAATACTTTGCAAATACTGCTCAGGACTAGCAGCTTTTTACAGGATCCGCTATGCAGTTTTGTCAACTTCCCAGAATCCAGATTTCAAGATTCCTCACTCCTGGAACAGGAGGATCGTTTAAATTTTTGTAGCCACTGAGGTTTCAAATACATTAAGGGTAGTTTCCAGAAAAAAAAAAAAAAAAAATCCCACCCCTAGTGAAAGAAGTTGAAAAAATACATGGGGTTTCTCGAGTATGAAGGAGACACAAATCAGAGGTTATGCCACTCTCAAATAGACAGTGCAAACAGCTGATATTCCAAAAAAAAATATGTTAAGATTAAAGGAGCATAACAAGCCCGGGCCAGAAGATGATTTATTCACTCTGCCTGTGCAAGGCAGAATAATCTCTTAGAAGACTCTCTGGGGAAGGATTTTTTGGGAAGGATTTCAAGACATATTGGTGCTTAAACTCTCTTTGCACCGTTGTCCAAAATGAAGGCTCATGGTACACAGCCATAACGTACACCCCCACACAGTAGTTGCATGATTCATCTCTTATTTTTCAAGCTCTGTTTTGATAAATAATCCTATCATTAATACCAAAGGAGTAAACTTCTGTAGAAAGTAACAGAATGCTATTTTGACTGGGAAAAATCCATACAAAGCACTGAAACGCCTGTCCCCCAGTGCTCATGTGCGGGTGTGAGGACCCAATCCCTCAGGAGAAGAGGTGAGGAAATACGTTCCCAGATGTCCTGGTTAGCAGGAAGACCAAGTCTAGCCAAGTGGTGGGTAGCAAACGTGACCAAGATCTGATCGCCAGTCAGTGACTTCTGAACTGATTAACTTGGAAATGGAATAAAAACGACCTTCTCAGTCCCAGCACTCACCCTGTCCCACCTCCTCTACTCCCAGTCACTTCAAGGACTCCAAAGGACCATAGGGATACAGATCCTGGACACTCCTGCTTACAAGCCACATGTCAGGTGATGACCCAACCTCAGTTTCAACTTCTGGGCTTTTGATCTCGAGGAGGTTTGTGACCCTGGGTTTGGGAGCTGTTGGCAGGGATGTTCAGTTCCTGCTTCTCCTGGCGGTGGCTCTGCCCTGCACACAGAAGAGGCAGTGGGGAGAAGCCAGAGCTCATCCAGTTTGTAATGGAAAACCTTAGTCTCAGGTGTTGTCAAACGGGAAACATCTGCAGCCAAGGGAGTTCATTAACAAGGAAAGAAAGGAAGGAAGGAAAATTAAAACAGAGAATAGAGAATACTCATGGCTAATAAAGATTTTATGTGCACAAGCACATAATGATAAACTTGATAGATGATATAAACAAACAAAAAAGGCAACAAAGGAAACAGAATGAGAAACAAGACACCCCCCCCGAGCAGGGGAAATCAGGAAGCCCAAACAGATGTGGATACTGTGGCTCCTCATACTTACTCCCTGTCATTTCCACACCCTCTTTGGGAGTAAATGCCAATGTATATAGGGATTATGCCCGCTAACTGGCCACCCAGCTGCTCCTCTTGGTGGGTAAGAGGCCTCCTCTCTCCTAAGGACCTGGGCACCACACAGGTTCTTCTTCAGTCAGCCACCAGTTAGTTTTTCATAAACCACCCCGAAATTTCATCCCCATGAGAGTTCTGCTCTTGAGGGCTCTAGCAGGCCCTTGAGCTGTCAGAAAGAACTGGCAGGCAGACCGACTGCGTGATCAAAGATTCCTTCAGGAAAGCGGCCTGAAATACTAATCCTTCCCAAAGTTGGAGGTGTATAAATAAAGTGGAAAACTGAATTCAAATCTCCATGCCTAAATCACTTTTCTTATGCTCTTATGCTTCTCCACAGCTGGAGAGACCTGAACCAAGTAGTGTCTTGACAGAGGAGGCAATCACAAGAATAACCTACCACACGAGGAGGAAGCAGTCACAAGAATAACCTATCACTCAAAACTTCCAAGCACTCAGTTAAGATTTTGCAAGGAACATCTACAAGACCCGTGCCTTCCTGCATCTGAGACACGCAGTCTAGAGTCTCTTGTCATAGAATCACAGAATCACAGAATCCTTAAGGTTGGAAGGGACCTCTAGAGATCATCTAGTCCAACCCCCCTGCACACACAGGGTCACCTACAGCCTGTGGCTCAGGACTGCGTCCAAGCGGGTTTGGAAGATCTCCAG
>VZSV01000046.1:1105552-1118697 GCA_013398735.1 Nothocercus julius
TGGATGGCAGCACAGCCCTCTGGGCTGTCAGCTACTCCTCCCAGTTTGGTATCATCAGCAAACTTGCTGAGGAAGCCCCTCCATCCCTTCATCCAGGTCGTTGATGAATAAATTGGACTGGACTGTTTGTCCCAAACACTGAACTTCATCTGTATTTTACAAATTGTTCATGCCACGTCCGCAACTGCAGCATCCCAAGCCACCTCTCTACTCCCCCAAACACGCCAAGGATTTTTTTTAACGTGGAGCTTGCCCTGCGAATGCTTATTGCTTCATGTCTCCATGCCAATTAATCTCAGGTGCTTCTGCATAAATTCCTGTAGAGAGGTAGGCAGGGAGCTATTTCCCTAAAAGACAAATGAACAACCTTAACGATGACATCTGATGGATGCTTTCCCTGTGCTTGTTTGTTCTGTCATTCAGTGGTAATTTCCCTCAGATATATATTTTTTCATTCTGTTATCTGTAACATCTTCCAGGCTACTTGGACTCATCAGGTTCCCAAGAACACACTTGGTTTAGTCCCACATCTGGGCTGCCACCTATCTCAGACTTCATTTCTTCCAGCAATGTTTATCACAGCCACTTACTAAGACTTTGGACTCCTCCTAATCTTTTCAAGACTTTCAGCGACATGGCACCTTCTTCATATCTGAGTATTCAGCCTCCTGGAACAAAGTTTACACCCTAGTTGGAACTAGCATACAGGTTGCTCAAAGCTAAGGCAAATTCTTGTCCCTCAGTCATCTGTCTCAAGACCAACTATTTTGATTTACTGGGCTGCTTTCTTTCTCTTTCTGCCTACACTTTCCAGTTAAATTTGCAGAGTGCAGAAGTACAAGATGCCCTGCCCGAGGATTTTGACTCACTGACTAGGTCCCACAAGGTGCTCAGGGAAGTACTGTGTTCTAGGGCATTTTGACTACTGCCCAACAGCTCTTTGTCAATTAGAAAACAGCTATTAGCAAACAAATACAGAGCAATGCAAACTTTAGAACTGTTGTGTCACAAACACTTGATATTTCTTTAGAAGGAGAAGATAGAAAAGCTTCACAGAAGTGTTTACAGCCACCCAGTCACTTTATAATACTCATGTGACGATCAGAGAAGGGCCGTTCAAGTTTAGGAGAAGACAATACTTCAAAAATACTTCCACTAAATTTAATATATCTGCTACGAGGGCCTATGATGCTCTTCAGAGTCAACTAGGCATATTTACAAAATGGGCAGAGTGACTGGAGAAATCTGCTTGGTTGGCTGGAATTTGAAGCGGCTGGAAACACACAGATAAATTTCTCAATATGCCAAAACTTGGCCTCAGGTTCAGATGCACTGTCTGTGTCTACACAGGTGAGCAGCGTGGCCACCTCATACCTACATGTCCCAGCTCCCCACGGACCTGCTGCCACCAATCCCGCTGCCTCTGCCTTTTCCACAGGGTTTGTAGCAGCTCTTGTATAAATAATTGCATTCAGCCCTCCTCTTCAGCAACTGGTGGTGTCCCACTTTATGCAGATAAAACAGCAGGAAGAGCAGAGAGGTGCAAAGTGAAGTCTGTCAAATTGGGCACTTACATCTTAGGGCTGGCTGTAACTTTTAATGGCAATAAGGACAACAGCAACTCTGATGGAGATGACTTTTGTAGCTACAGTTGCAGGTGGTGAATTTATTGGCAGGAAGCAAGAAAGGGGAATAAAACGTCATAAAGGACCTGATGAATAAAATCAGAAGCAAAATGGTTTGTGCACTAGAGCTGAGGTGGGAAGTTATACACCAGGAGAGACGGATAGAAAGGAAACCAGGAGTGCATTCACCAAAGGTACTGCTGGAGTTGAAACTAGAATCATTTTCATTGTTACTGAAATTGCCTCCGATCTCAGGCAGATTAGCAGGAGACTGTAGGGGAGTTTGGAGAATTATCTTCAACCGAGAAATTCTGCAGATACCAAACTCTGGGGACAGTCCAATTAGTGAGAGTCCCACCTGAAGGGCAGGAGTGGATGACAATACTAACAGCACATAAATAACTGCTTAGATGCCAACAGAAGAACTTGCATGAGGCAAGAATTACTCCCTAAACAGATTTGTCACTTATTTAAAAAAAAAAAAAAAAAAAAAGTTTCATCCATCCAAACAGTAGCAATTTCACTATGGAAACAGTAATAACTTGGACCTTCCACAGGAGGAAAGCTGCCCCAATAAGCAATCTGATGAGTGATTAGAGGCACTGGGAATGCCATCACTTAGCAAATGGTTTCTCAACAGGCCAAAAACAAAAAAAAGTTAAGTCATTAGATAATTTAATTGCAGTGACAAGCTGTAGTTGTATACTACTTATCTGGAGAGCTAGCAATACTGAAAGTAATGAAGTGGTACATACCACGTATTGGCCAAAACAAGGAGCTGGACCCTAAGCAGCAGCAGAAGTTGAGGCTGAGAGGAACATGCGGATCCTCTGTTACTAAGGGGCCTCCTTAATACCTAAACACACTACCACTGCTAACTATATAAGACTAATGCACAGGGAGAAATCTCTTGCTCAACTGAAAGGACATGGGAGAGACAAACATGTCACGTAAAACAGTTTAACTAAATGGTGAAACTCCGTCTTTTACTCTACACGGCCGCACCGTAAGAAGGTCAAAGAAGACTTGCCTGTTTTACTGGCCTGCAGATGCTGCAGCTCTCCAACCAAAGCTGGATTTTGGTTGCCCCGAGGGTGATGCCTGGCTGTCCAGAGCTGCCAAATGCTTTCCGGGCAGCTGGAAAGGGCACCAACAGAGCGGTCTGGTGACCAGGCTTCGACTCTGGAGATGGAAAGGCACAAAAATGTGGCAATACCTCCAGGTCACCTACACCTCTCCTCCCCAGACCGTGCCTGGGGACAACCGCATTGCTCCTACTACTCTTTTGTAAAAAGCCCTGGGGAGCTTTGGAGGCAGGTGAGCCGGATGAGGGTGAGAAGCCCAGAAGAGGTGGCCCCTGGGTGCCCCCAGAAGAGGACAGCCCTGGGGTCTCCATGTTTCAGCAGAGTGAAGGCATTAGCTTTGCATTCTCCCACTTGCTACGTGCCACGCAACCGGATGAGGTCACCAGGCTCCTGGAGCTGCCTCTGAGTCTGGAGAGTCATCGCTCAATTAGCTGATGAGAGAGACGAACCTGTGCCGAGCCTTGGCCCCTTTTCCCATCTGCAGTCTGGTGGTGGCAGTTTTCCACCGAAAGCAGCAGTGGAGTTTTCCGTAACAACATGACTCTGCATTTCTTTTGCAGGAACATTCCCCTTTTTTTTTTTTTGCTATATGTCTCATTTTATGCCTGACAACAGTTTTACCTCACACACCCCGGGGCTGAGGCGAACAGAGCTTTGTATTCCTTCGGTGATAATTTTTATGATCCTATTCCAGGAGTTGATTTAGCTTGGCCGTGCCCAGCGTGCAGGGAACCGAGCTCCTTTCTAAAGGTTATGGATTTGATGGATGGACCTTGCACTGGCACAGGAGGGAGGCTGGACCATGCACAGCCCTACTTGGACACGGCGAAAACGTCTGGGTACATTTTCTATTCGTTCAGTTCCAGGCAACATCGTTCTCTGGTCCCTCGTGCTCTGCCCTTGCCCTGTTAATGTGGGAGAGAAGCAAAAGCTTCTGTACCAGGGGCTCTTTTTTCAACTATGAAAACCCATCAGGCTCAGGCAGCTAATGGGATGCTACCACATTTGGTGATGAGCAGAAACAGGGGCGGATGGAATACAAAAAAGGGTTTTTTTCATGGAAAAGGGCAGACTGGCGGCTGCTAATACAGTAAGAGCAGTGGGCTATCCCGGTGTGAGAAAGGTTTCCCCGCCAGGATGACCGCAGATAACCTGTCTGAGAGACGCCCTGCCTCGAGGAGCTGCTTCAAATCCTAATGCTCCTCCGAGCACATTGATTTTATCGCAGTTCCAAAAGACTAAGGAAGCCGAATGCTACATGCGCCTTTATTTTGCAACTAGACTGAATGTTGTCATTAGAAGACTTATTTAATTATAGTCCTAAAAACAATAACTAGGGTAATTACCTAATGGAGCATTACTTTTAATTGATGCAACTCCAGGTAGAGCACATCCCCGGAGCCACAATCCAACACCCGCGCTTCAGTCGCTTTCTGAGCAAACACTTCCCCAAGAAACATCTCCCCCATGATGCAGTGACATTTCTGCTGACTCTATTCCTGTTCACGAGCTGAGGACCCGAGGCCTTCATGCTCCCCAGCCCTAAAGAAACTTCTTGCCTCACGGAGGTTGGCCTTGCTTGGGCTAGGCAAGGGACAGACCTTTCCCTGTTGCTTTCCCTGAGCATTGCCAGGCCTGCGAGCAAAGCCTGAGATGCTGTTTTAGCACTCTTGGAAAGACCTGGTAATGGTGCACATCATACAGATCCCATTTTCCTAACAGCATGGCTCCAACAGCAACGGAGGGATGGGAAACACCAGAGCCTCTTCTCTGGCTGCGCAGATAGCTGTATTTTTCCTCTCAGTACCTCTCTGGACAGCCCCCAAGTCTGGCAGCAAGCAGGAGCACCAGCCTATTTCCTGGAGCCGCTATCCGACAGCACCGCCGTAGCTCCGGCCTTTCCCGTATTTCCCTAGCGAGCTTTTGAGGTGGTGCCTGTGCGCTGCACGGGGCACAGCCGAGCTCCTTGCACCCCGACATATCACTGGGCCCCAGCAGAGCCCCACCAGGAAATCTTCAGAGCCAAACACGCAGCACAGCCCCTGCTCCTTTCCGTATTATAATGATGCACTTATGCATAGCTCTCTATATGTGTGTGCGCTACAGAATCAGCACCTCAGTGCATAATGTCTTTCAGAATGGGTATCATTACAGACCAATATGTGACATACCTACCCATTTTCATATGTATTTTTTGGTATAAATTATGACAGAAATACAGTAAGTCAGTAATTTCAAATTCCTGCGCACAGACATTGTCACTGTAATTTTGCCAGGAGGGAGATAATAAATCATACTTTTCCATCTGACTGATGCTCTGTTTCCCCTGTCTGATTTCAATGGCTGCTCGCTATCTTGTGCGCTGGCATTGTTCCTGCCTCCTTTTATTACAGCACAGGCACGTTATTGAAATTTCTTTTGTATTATGATTTTCTAGCCGTACATGAAATTGCAGAACACACAACGAGAAAAAAAAAATGGGGGGGGGGAAAAAGTCCCATTAGTCTGAGTTATAATAATAATAATAATAAAAACAAAACACTGCACACATCTCAGAGAGCAAAACGCTAATATTAAAATTGGGGCCCCATGCTGACCTCAGCTAGCAATCAGTTTTTTTGCAATTTATGAGCAAACAGAAAAGTACTAGTGATTTGGATCAGTGGGTACCGTACAACCAAGAGGGTTCAGTAACGTTTGCTCTTGCAGTTATTAGCTTGCCGTGATGCGAGTGCTTTCCAGGAGTCATGAGGAAAGCGAGCCCGAGCACTCATACTATTAGAGGAGGACAACTCAAGAAGGAGCTTTTCATTCTCCACACTTTGTGTTTGTTTTTGTTTTCTTTTATTTTTTTTTCCCAGAGGGTTAATGAAGCTTCTCAGCTTTAAGATGTCACATTTCTCATGCTGCTACGAGATGCCCAGAACACACTTGGAGGCTGCAACTGCATAACTGAATATCCCTGGAGGGAACGAGTTTGAGAGGCCTCTAGCAATGGCTTTTTAAATGAAGCACGTGGCTAAAACCCCCCTCTCCGCACCCTTCTGGTGGGTGCAGAGCTCCTCTCCAAAGTGATGGGCGCTCGGGGACCACTGCAGCATCCCGGCCACGCACACGGCTCCCCCTCGCCTCCCTCTCCAGCCGGGGCGGCAACGAGAGCGGCCGCTGCGCAGCGGGGATGCCACGGGACCGCCGCGAGCGCTTCATTCATATTTGATCAGGTTGCGCTGCGAGGCCGTGGTCAGAGCGAGGATGCGGTTTGCACCACTTAATTTCTATTTCTGGCACGGTTACTGGCAGGTGGGGGGGACCGCTCCTGGTTTCCTTGCTGTTTTCCAGTGGCAGGATGGCCGCATCATGGCATTTCAGGCACTGAGAGATGCTGTGATGACAGCTGAATAAACTCTAGCATGCGCTGAGACCTTCTGATGAAAGGTCTTAGCTATGGCTCTATTTCACAAAGTTATATTAAGGTAATTGCATTAATAAAACATTTTTAAGGAGCATTAACAAAGGAGAAAGAGATGCTGCTATTCCAAAGTAAAGGCTTCCATAACAGACGGGGAATTAGTATATGATAATGCTGCGCTTACACAGTCCCTCATTTACTTTGGAGTCTGATTAGACCCCAAAGATCCCTGCTGGAGCTGGGATCCCCACTGTGCCAGCACAGTGTGGGAAGACATAAAGTCAGCAATGGGGAGGCCTGAGCTGAAGGATTAGAGATGCTTAGCAGACAAAACACAGCAATGAATTTAAGATATAGTGGAAGGAAACATGGGAGAGAAAAATAAAGTAGACCTCCAGGAGTGAAATCCTGGCTCTTTTCAGTGGAGATTTTCGCCCTAAGGCTTTAAGGAAGCACAGATCTCCCCTTTCCCTTTCCCACCACTCTCAGCGTGGGCGCCTGCCCGGGAGACCACGCTCCACCCCTCAACGCCCTCCTTGTGCTTGGCGGAGCCAGCAAACCTCTGGACGTCACCTAAGGAGTGACTTCCGGAGCGAGGATGGGTTTGGGCAGGAGGGAGCGAAGGCGGACGCGGTCTGAAGAGTTCTACTTTTGACTTCAAAAAGGGAAAGCCCCATCGCGCGAGTCCCATGGCTCCTGTGGGTGCCGCGGTCACTGGGACTCACTGGCCTGCAGGCAGAAGGGGCATTTCCTTCCTACACGGCCTACGAGGACACTTCAAGACGTCAACCCAACGACGTCTTGTGACCCCATCAGCCCCGGTGCAGCAGCGGCGTTTCTCTGCACGCCCAGACGCCCGCGGGGAAGATGGTTCTGGGAACGCCTGTACGTGGCAATGCAAGAACGAGGGAATTCACGGGAGTGGTGACAGACTTCTCAAAGTGACAGCCCAATCATTTTCAGAAGGCTCCTCACTGTGGCTACAAATGTACCTTGAACCCTGCCGTAAATTACATTTTCCCAATACAGGGAGGTGTGTTATTTTCTGTCAGTAAATTGTGTAGCAGAGTAAAAACTAATCAGCACTTAGGAAAACTGTTGTCTCTTTGACATTCGCACGATTCCTCCATGAGCTGCCAATGAACGTTCATCAAGCTTGCGGTACACTGTCTCCTTAAGTTTACATAAGCCGCTGCCTGGAACATCCATTTAAAACACAATCGCGTCTATTCAGGATAACTGAGATCACTTTCTGATTTGTTATTTACTTGTTTCCTCCTCTGAGGCAGAAAGGGGAAGGTCAACAACTTGCCGAGCACGTGGCACCTGTGCCTTGGACCTTCGCCTCAGCACGACCCGCGTGGCGGCTCCCAGGGGCTCGGAGAGAGCACTCCGGAGGGACACGGCCTTCCTGCCGTCACTGCGGCCACCCACCGCGAGGTCACGCTCATGTTTGGCCCCCGGGGAGGAGCGGAGCTTTCCCGAGGAAAGGGATTCCCAGAGGAAAATGAAGATGAAGGCTGGAGAAGAGAAATGTGGATCCCAGTAAAAGTGAGCCGGCCTCCCTGTCCTCCTGCACGCCCCTGCTCAGGAGAGGGGTCCAACTCCTGAATGCTGGAGAGCAACCTGTGCATTACCCCAATTTGTGTCTTATCCTGAGTCCCACTAGAGAGACCTCTCTGATCTTTTCTGTTGTTGGTTTCTGAAGCTCCAGGTAAAACTCGGCCTTACTGAAGTCCCGGATAAGCCAGCCCATGGGGACCAGCCCAGCTCCACAAGGGCAGCTGGGCCCCAAAGCCAGGGGGGCCTCGTAGGTCTCCCTAACAGAACCATGGAGATCTTACAGGGATCACAAAACCATCTCCAGGGCACACAGTGACTGCAGCAGATGCACAAAAGCTATTACTGGGTTGAGATTTTCATTTGAACTTCACTTAAGCATTTCATTTGCACGTGTTAATGATTCAGGGGCATGAGCACAAGCATTTGGACGGCTGTCTAAACTAGAGGGCTTCTTGTCCTGTTTCTATTTTGTGCTTCCAGTCGTCGTGAGTCACACACTCGGCCCGCTAGAAGGAAGCCGAATGATCAAGAAATATTTTTTTGTAACTACCTTCTACCCTGGGGCCCTCACACTGTCAGTGCTAAGGGGAAGGGAAATAAAAAAAAAAAAAAAAAAAGGATTATATTGCATTTGGATTTTTCATCTCAAATCACTTGGAAGGCACAGGAAGATTAAAAACAAGGCAGCAAAATTATCCCAGCTAAAAACTTCTAATAAATTTTGACTAATTAGCCTCTCCCAAGTACCTTCTACAGCTTGTCTGAAATTTCCTAGGGAAAAAATAATCCTACCTGGGGCAACGAGCAGGCAGCTGAAATTTCTGAAAGAGGAGTCAGCTGTGCCAACACGCACAAGGTGAGCAGGAGTGTGTGTCTGCAGGCACCTGCACGCACGCTTGCAAAACAGGGTTTTAAACGGAAGCTCGCTGGATCCTAGATATTAGCAAAAGCAAACTGCATAAAACAGTGGATCCATTTCCACCAAAAGCAGCCTGGCTTTGAGCCAGATGGACAAGGGAAAGGCTCTCACCTCGGGCAAAACCAGCCTTGAGGCTGGCTGGAGCAGAGCTGGGGAAGTCTGCAGCCCATGCAAACTCCCCAGGCCTAGGGAAGAGCTGAGCTCCGGACCTGCACAGCCTATGAGCTGTTCAGCTTTTCTTCTGTGGAGACGGCAGATAAAATCTTTGCGCTGTTGCAGTAAACAGCAAAATACTCAAGATATTTCAATGAAGTCGAGATTTCAGTTTATAGTAGTAATTTCCTGAATCTTCAGGTTCTGCCTTTCCTATAGCATTATAAACCCGTAGTTCATGGGTGCTCCTTCAGCTCCTCACAACTCTCTCTTTTTTCTTTAACACACTTTGGCATCTGCACAGTGATGTTCCCTTCCCTGAACCTGCTCCATTGCTTGGAGGGAAAACAGGCGGGTTTCATCGTTTATTCTAGGTAAACACATAAACATCCAAAAACTGGTTTCTGTTCTACACTACATAGTACCAAGCTCTCAGCAAAGCACAGGTCCAGGTCAAAAGCTTGACTGTGAACTAAATTAAATGTGGAGGACCTCATATTAGCCCTGAACTGAAGGTTACTGCATGCCACCACCTATCCTGCCTTTTTCTAAAGATACTGGAAAATTGCTCTGCGCTGCTCACGTGGTTGTTGCACAACAAGCAGTGAAGCAGCTCCTTTTGATTGCGCTTTCCCCTAAATTCTATTTCTCTGCCCTCTCATCCATGATCAGCCAGAGGTTCCTCCTGTGAGTAACGCTAAGGAGCACTTTTGTGGGTTTTTTTTCATGTGCTAGAGATACTCAAATGAAAAGCTCCATGTTACCATTCTCCCCCTGCATTCCTAAAACCTCTCCTAAAAAGGCTCCTCAGCTCCCACACGAGAACCTGACCGTGCGTTTCCATGTGGGTGGGATGCGGACCCACCAAGCAGGCAGACATGGGACCCTTGCGTCTTCAGGCACGATGCCTGTGAGATGAGGCTGGTCTGGGTCTGCTTAGGGCAACAAGAAACTGGCATTTAGGCAGTTCACAAAATCCAGCATCTTCATATAGCTCTACAGAGCACAGAAGAGCTGGGTCAGGATGGCCCTCAAGGAGCTGCTCCCCTAACGCTGGTTTTCCCTCATGCTTAAGATGTTGAACCGTCTTGACGATACTGAGTTATTCCAATTCCAGATGGGCAGAAAAAGAGCAGCACAAACCACAGATGACAGGAAAAGGAAGGAACTAAATATTATTTCTGCTGAAAAATGGCAGAGCAGATCATCTGGGAAAAGGGACACCATGATCTGTGCTAGGGAGAACCTTTGCAATACAAAGACTTATAGGGATTTATGCTCACTGTCAGAAGAGAAAATAAATTGGCACATGTATAATGAGATCAGGCGTACAGCCATGAAAAGTTATAGGCTGTCCTTAATTATGAAGGTATGAATCCTGAAGCCGCATGACCTGAGCGAATAAACTCCTGGATACCTATTGCCTTTATAGCAACTGCTCTTGATGCTGAAATGCTCTTTTCCTTGGCAGCATTGAAAACACATAACCTAGTTCAAAAGAATAAGAGACATAAGCTGTATTAAGGGTAATGATATTGGAAAACCTGGTCTTATTTTTAAGATGCATCCTGAAAAGATGTCTCAGTACTTTCGCCCCAACATTCCCAGTGGGAACTCAATCGTTGCAATTAAACCACAAACTTCTCATGACGTGAAATGGTTACCTGCCTGGAAATCCAACTTTGGCTCCTCTAGACAGCTTTGCTCATCAGAGTTGCACTACACGTACTAAACACAGGTTACTGTCTACTTTGGGTTTTTGAATAGTCTTGAATACCAACTCTAAGTACCATGTGATCAATTTGTACTATCCAAGCTTGGAAAGGGGTTCTTGAAGAGTACTCGGTATTGATTTAATGCCATTTTGACAGACGCCCTTGGCAGTTCAACCTGATTCACCCTATGTGTAAACAAGGAGGTTGTCCAGAGGAACGGGAGGGCAGGCGCACGGGGTATGGCGGGAGTGAGGTGGTCCTCACCATGGCCAAAGGAGGCCCTTGGCTTTAGCACGGGTTAACAGAGATAAGCAGACCCCGAGAGCCCCCCCACAGGAGCACATGCCATCTCACACACTAAGATTAAATACCGAAGAAGAGGGTTCATACCTTGAATTCCTCCAAGATTTTGTAATTTTTCCCATGATATTCACAAAAGTTTCTCACTTCCTTGCACTCCGGACAGCATCCGTTGTGTTCCACTTTTGTACACTTGGGGTGGATTTTGGGGCACTCCGGCTGGTCGCAGACGGGCCCGTCCTCAGTACAGACACAGGGGCAATTGGAGTGTCCTGGGAAGAAGCGCTCTCCCAGCTTGTACACAAAGCCACTGTCGTCCACACAGCCCTTCCCTCGATAGTCATCAAAAATCAGATTGTCATTGCTCGAGGTCTGGTCCCCCTCATCGGCAGGGTAGTCTTCATGGTTGAGGGCAGCTGGAGTGACCAAAGCAGGGATTAGAAACAGCAGTATCCAGGCTTCATGAATACGAAGAGCCATCCCCCTCCTCAACTGCTCCATGGGGTCTCACTGCCACGTATAAACAGCTGCTTCCATAAGGAGACCAGTGCAGTGGTCTGAAAAGAGATATTTTTAAGTGAGAAGACTCAGCATGCGAGGGAATATTGCCTTGTGAGGAGCACTGCAGCCAGCGCCTAGGAAGAAATCAGCGCTTCCAAAATGCACAGATAGCAATCACTGCTGCACTAGGAATAAGCCTCTTCTCCCCCATTATTTCTAAAGAGAACAAAGCCCAGGAAATATATGAATTAGACACACATGGCTGTGTACAAATGCCCACAAAGCACCTCCGTACAAAGGGTGCTCCGCTGACTCATCTAATTTTTACTCTCCTCGTTTGCACAGCTGAGTTTTCGGATGCAGGGAAAGTTTTAAAAAATTAGCTGCCCCAGACAGCTCGATGAGGGGGAGTTTTGGGCGGACTGAAGCCAAGTTTAAGCGCGGTCCCGACCTCCTGCTGTAGCCGCCGCCGCTCCGTGCTGGCCGGGCACGCAGCTCCCTTCGTTAAAGCGAGGCGGAAAACTCGCGGTGAAAAAGGAGGCGAGCATCATCTGGAGTTGGAGCTGCGTCCAGGACCAAAGGCAGCGCCGGGCTGGACTCCCTCGGAGCCGCAAAAAATGTCAGGAAAACCATTTCAGAAGAGCAGGAGGGACCGCTCGGGCCAGGAGCGTCAGCCCGGGCTGCCGGGGAGCGTGGCGCTGCCTCCCGAAGCGAGGATGCTATTTACCGTTCCCATCGTGCGGCATGGCAGTGATTCCCAGGCAGGAGCTGGGCGCCGGGTGCGCGGGGATGCCTGCGTCACGCCCGCAGCCCCGGGCCGAGCCTGCCCAGCGCGCCGCTGCCGTCCGAAAACTTGGGGAGCGCCGCAGGATGCCCCGGGCCGCCGTGCGCGAGGTGATGCCCGAAGCGGGGAGGCCGGGAAGCCCCCGGTCAGCCGAAAATGAAGGCTGGGCGAAGAGCGAGCGCGGCGCGCGCGGGCGGCGGGGTGCCACGGCGGGGGCACCAGCCTCCCCGCCGCGCCACCGCGAAGCCGTAAGATGGTTCCTGCTCCAGCTGCGCTCCCTGGCCGCTGCCCGGCTGCCCCGGGAGCCCCCGGGCGCAGAGGAAACTTTGCGAGCGGACGGGCGAGCGGCGGGTCCTGGGAGCCCGGCAGCCGCCGGCACCCAGCGACAGCGGCAGTTGGCGGGCGCTGCTCCTCCTGCTTTTCCCAGCCCTGTGCACACACACGCACTGGGCAGACGCGCGTTAACCCTGCGCGCACCAACACGCTGCCTCCCGCAGGTCCTCCTGCGCCCCGGGATTACGGGCGGGCGGCAGATGCGGAGCGATTCATTCCCCTTATCTGAAGGGAAGAAAAAAGGATAAAATAAAAGCAGCTGCGGCAGCAGAGCTTCAACCTCACCGGAGCCACCGAGAGATCGGGTTGACAAGGCAGGATTTTTTTCTTTTTTCCCGAGCTACCACGGAGGGAGACACCGGATATTACACAAGCGGTCTCAAATTCAAAAGCAAGTTGCTTAATCCAAGCCAAGAGGCACGGCCGCCCGGGCCGACGGGTGCGGAGGAGGACGCGGCACCCAGCTGGGCACCCACGCGCTACAGGTAGGCGGCAGCATCCCGGAGCCGCGGCTGGTCCAGAGGGAAAAAACAGAAGACAGAAAAGCCGCAACAAGGGACCAAGTGCTGCTTCGAGGCGATGCAAAAAGACGGGATGAAGTTTGACAGGAGAATCCCGGATTTGGGGAAAGTTAAGCAGGGCCAGGCCGGGTGTGCAGAGCATCCCGGTGGGAAGCCGCCCCTCAACAAGTGGCGCCCGCTGGGTCCCAGCCGGGGCCTCACACGCATCCCGCCCGCCCTTACCTGGTGCGGCGGGCG